>SIXB01003930.1:0-19446 GCA_007018985.1 Anopheles bwambae
TTTTTTTTGAGGTTTGCATTTAACTGCGAGCTTTTGAATTCAAATTGAAAGCTTTGCGTAGATGGCGCTAGTGTGTTTGCTTGCACAATGGGAAAGCGGAATGAGAATTGCGCCGACGCAGCAACGATTTTATCATAAATCTGTCAATTGGATGCTTCTTTTGAACATTCTATAGTGCTGAGAAATTGTTTAGTAAGGTTTGTTATCAACGTATCGATGTTTTGGGACAATAATCTCCCAGCTCGAAGCTTCCGAAAACCGTTACAAATGTCGGAAAAAGATTTGCAATCATATCCCATTGGGTTTAAACTTCATTTCACGTTCGTTTTCCTTAATCGGGGGTTTTAATTTACTTAAAATACAGAATTAATCTTTTTTTTATAATTCCAACCATGCAACGAACAACCGATTAACCGTCGCTGCGCGCATTCAAAAACACGAAAAAGCCGTACGAAGTGACAGCTCGCGCGAGCTTTCATCGCGCTGTCGCACGTCGGGTTCGGGTCGGGTGTTTTTGGCCAGACGCAGGGTTTGTCTGCCGGTGTGTGTGTGTGCGTGTGTGCAGAAGCGGAGGAGGGAGAAAAGTCACCAAAAACCCCGCAGCAAAACAGCCGACGACAACGATAACGTTGAAGAGAGCCCCGAACGACGATTCTGTCTGCTGAATTTGGCCGTGCCTGCGGTAGGTTGTGTTGTTGTGGTAGTGGTAAACATCCGTGGTGATTCGACTCGTGCGTGCGTGCGTGCGTGCGTGTGACTGCAAATTGCATATATTCCGGCCAAATGATCCGGGCTGCAAGCGGCTGTGCAAATCTAATTTGTCCTTTTTCCCAAAACGAGTCAACACAGTGAGAAAGACACACACACACACACCTTGCCTACTCCGTCACAAACCGGTGCAAGGTGTAGAGTGTGGGGTCCGTGTGTGGAAGGTGCGAGTGACGTTACGCTTTTTTCCCTTCTTCGCTCTAATGCAAATCACGTGAAATCATAATCCTTCTAGGTGCACGGTGCACGGTGATAAGCGGAAGGAACGAAAGGGTGGTGAACGTGCGAATAGTGATGGTGGAAAAATGTGTGTGCATGCGCGCGTGTGTGTGTGTGTGTTTGGGAAATGGTAACAAACAGTGCATCCCGCGGTGTGGTGCTCCCAACACAGTAGGCCTGCATACACATTTGCAGCGCACGGCGGTGGAACAATGCGCCTGCGTGTGCACAACCAAACACACACACACCCGCACACCGGTGGAAACAGAACGCAACGGAAGACGGGGAACGGGCACCACGGAGAGGTGCCGAAAAAGAAACAACACGAAACAACATTCTGTACACCGCCCGGCACACCCTCTGCCCGTGTCGCGGGTGGCATTTTATTTGGCAGCAGCCGCAGCATCCTCATCTGCCAGGCCCAAGCCCGTATCAGTGGTGCTGTAATAGGTGCGGATGCTTAATCAAATTTAGGCACCGCACACACACACACGACGGCGACACGAGCACACACATACACTTCTTCTCTCTTTTTTGCAGCCGAAAATAGAGCTAGAGGCCCTTTTGCGTCGGCCCTGTGCGTGCCTGTGCCGGTGCAGTTCCCCCTTCTGCCAGAGGGGGGAGGGGGTAGGGGCGGTCGGTGGGTCTCGGATGCGGGTCTCGGAAGCTGTGATAAATTGATCAATCCTACCCGGCAATCAGTACAGGACGGCAGGAGAGAGAGAGAGAGAGAGACGGGGAATAGCAAAAGGCCGACCCATAATGACGACAATTTTGGGCAAATCACATTCATGTATGCATTAGTGGTAGAAAGGGATAAGGGCAGGAAGAGAAGAGGGAAAGGTAGGAATGCAGACAGACAGACAGGCGGACGGGCACGGCTTGTTTAGCAGCCCTTATCGGGGACGGGGACGTTTAATAAGCAATATTTTATCTTGTAATTTCAATCGTTACTATCTGTGAAAGGATCCGCTACACAACTTACATCACTAAACCAAGGACGCTTTTGGTAAAATTGCTTTTTTTTGGGTAGGAGTAATATAGGCTTAGTAGGCGTTGTTTTACACCAAACGTGTGTAGGTTTTGTTATTCACGCACATGGGGAAACAGCTGTGTCCGGGTTTTCAACAACCCTCCTCCCTCTGTGTGTGTGTGTGTGTGTGCGAAACCTGAACCGCGAAAAGGGACGAAAACAAAAACAACAATCCCCGGTCCGGTTTTCTTTCGCTGTCCTTTTTGGTGTGTCTTCCTGCTGCTATCCCTTCGCCGTCGCCGGTTCGTGCTACGGGCTGAGCGGAAGTGCATGGATACACGGTGCATTACGTGGGGACGAGTGCGTGAATCGTCTGCGAGCGGTTGTTTGGAGTGTTGGTGTGTTGCTGTCCGTGATATTGATACACAACGACAAAAAGAAGCGACAGAGAGAGAGAGAGGCAGAGAGCAAGTGCATCGGAAGTGGCCGGTCAGTGCAAGAGCAAGAACGTGAGAGAAGAACAATAACTAACAAGCAATAGAAACAATTACCGAGCGCTGAGACGTGAAACATACCAAAGTAGGCTGCCTGTCTGTGTTTGTATTTGTGTTATGGTGGTGACTCTTGGCTTTCGCCGTGCTAGTCATTAGCCTTGCGTTTGCATTTCTAAAGTTTATTATATCTTGTGCAACACAACCCCTGCATCCTAATCTATATTTGCAACGCGTGCAACCAAAACGGTGTGTGATTGTAATTGGTTTGTTTGTGTGGGGTTTTTTTTTTTATTGCAGTCTAGGAGCGGTTCGCATCTCGTAATCCTCCTCATCCAGCAGCAACCGTGTTTGTTTGGGTGCAGTGACCACTACAGTGTGTGCCGTATTTCTGTGTCCGTGTGTGTTTGTGAGTGCGATTGTGCAAAAGGGGCTGTCACCAAATCCCATTGGTGGAAGGTGGTGCATCCTGTCTAGCAATTTCTTCCCCAATTCCCAGCATAAAAACCGGGATTGCAGGTGCAAGTGCAGCGTGACAGCGTGAACACACAGTAAAAAGTGCAGTGAACAAACAAAACAAAAATACCGTAGTGCGTGTGTGTGTGTGTGTGTGAAAGTGTGAAATAAAACCACATTTGGCGAAATAAAACGGGCAGCGACAAATCGTGCAAGAGCAAAAAACCATAAACCAACCGAGCCGGGCACAGAAGTGACCAAATATTCACGGTACGTTAGACGCTTTTCCTGTTCTCTCTCCCATTCTTTCTCTCTCTCTCTCTCTCTCTCTCTCTCTCTCTCTTTCTCTCTCTTTATCCCCTCCGTTTCCGTGATGTTTTGCTGCGTGTTATGGTTGTTATTTTCATCATCCTTGACCGTCGTCACTGCAGTATGGTGCAGTTGTTGTCGTTGGTGTCTTTATTTTTTTTTGCTCCGTACAGAACAACTTGGCGGAACAACATTTGATGTATGGTTTTGTTTTGTTAAAAAACTTGCGACAAACATACCGTTGGAGGTTCTGTTTTTTCGGGGAGGGGGGGATTTTTTGGCACACAATTCGGCATTGCATGATCGTAGATATGGTAAGGAATTTACTAACTTTTGGCCGAGTTGCGACAGCTTTGTTAATGAGACACTCTTGCAGTTCTCCTCTCCGCTGTTAAAATTGAATTGGGATTGTTTTGAAAATGTTTTAAATTTTCTTAATTAGACTTGATTCGAATTTTCTAATAAGACTTGGTTCATGATATAATTAGATAGTGTGTAGTGGTGGGCTGGACATTTAAGGAGTGAATAGTAGTGTATTTGTAGTTTGCTACGTTTACTCCAGTTATTTGAATAAGTTTTTGGTAACTTTTCGACGAAGTAGATTGAAGCTAATGAGGAATTGGAAACTAGTAGCTGGACAAAATAACTAGTCACTATAATTTTTTGAGTTATCTTGTGATTTATTGAGCGATTTCTGCTAAAATACCTACTCAAATCTAATTGTTACCATGGATGTTTGTTTTATCTTAGGATTTGGAAAAAAACTGATGAAGTTTGTCGTTGATAAATTTGACGATCAATGTAGAAATTTTAAATTATTTGTGTGTCTTGGTTCAATTTCTATAGATCATGGTTTGAAATAACTTAAAGATAAATTATTGATTTGTCTTATTTTAGAGTAATAATAAGAACCATAGATATTTAAAGTTCACAGTGTACTAAAGTATCATTTCTATACGATACTTTGGTGCGATTCTTATGCACACAATTCGTCGACTTTAAGGATTAAATCAACGACCAAAAGCTTATGCTATAGACTTTGGCATCTTATATTTGTTGACTGAAGAACTCTTTGTTTGATTAAATTTTTACGATGCTAGAAGTGAAATTTCATCTTTTTGCTTGTTTAGATGTAGGTTATGTTCACAAACAGTGCCTAAAATAGCACAAATCCCACAGACATATTATTGTTGGAAGGCAATGATGAAGGTTAAAAATAAACTATAGTTAAAGTTAGTTACACTGAACTGATTCAAAGTTGTTGCAGGATCCAAAGTCCAAAGTCCTGAGACCAACTCCAGCAATTCACCATTTATCAATCAAAAACAACACCTTCATTGTACAGAAGCTTGCCCGAGACATTTGTTTAATTTCTCCAAGTGTCAGTGTGCTTACCAAGCGCAATCATTTGTACAATTGTTTCCCGCACAAAATGACAACAGACAGTTGGCGAAAAACAATGCGCGTAGGATCCCCGTTTTGACACCCCAAAAGTAAATGAGATTTGGTTAGGAAACAATGCGGCCCAAATATTCTGCCCCAACCAAGGCGAAAGGAAAGATGGAAGAGAGATGGTTTGAGATTTTCCTTTAACAGTGGCATCAGATTGTCCTCGGCAAACTTTCCCCCCCAACTAGCTGTGGCGAAGTAAGTATTGCCAGTTCCAGTGCTAACCCGAAACGCCTCGCCGAAGTGTCCGACTCCGTCACAAGCGGAGCGGTGTGTTAATGTATTCTATCGCTCACGCTCGAGGGCAAGTATAATTGAATTGGCAAACAAAAACCTTCCAATAAAACCGTTCAAAGCGCGTAGATACAAGGAGGTGGAGGTGGACCACTTTGTGAAGGTGGCAGGTGGCAGGAGAGCATCAAAACCTGACAGCTTTTAGTGGAGTTTGCTTGGAAAGTAGATCTGAAAAGAAGCACAAAACCCCACGCATACAGCGCTGGTTATAAACTTACTACAGAAGCATAAACACTGCTGAAGTGTGTGCGGGGAGAGCGTGCTGAAAGATCTGATCCCACCCGGGAAAACTCGGGTGGGTAGGCGTGCTGCCGAAGGAAACTTGTACGGCAGCGCGTGTCAAGCTGCGTGACCTCTTGATTTACCCGCCGAAGCTTCTGGAAGCTCGGGAGGTGCGCTGCGGCGGCCGTACCATCGATGGATGCTTGCCGAGCGTGCAGAGCTCTGTTTGTACATTTAAAAGGTACAGTAGGGCCCCATCATCCACGTTCAAATACAAACCTATCCTAACAGAAAGAAGATGTAGTACGTAGAGCGTAATGTGTGTGTGTGTATCTGGCAGTAGTGCACGACTCCAAAGCCCACAGATAAGATTGCAAAATCACGATCGATTCGCGCACGAGCGGAGCTGGCGGATGCGTCTCGTAGCGGCTGTCCTAATGAGAAGAAACTCAAGTCCCATTCAAGCCGGGCGTTCCAATTGAGTTTGCAGTAAAGTTTGCAGCTCCGCAGAAGGTGCTTATGCTGCTGCCGGTGCTGCCGGACGATTTGGAACAAAACTCTACGTACTACATCTTCTTTCTGTTAGGATAGGTTTGTATTTGAACGTGGATGATGGGGCCCTACTGTACCTTTTAAATGTACAAACAGAGCTCTGCACGCTCGGCAAGCATCCATCGATGGTACGGGAAACTTAACGAGCAACCCCCGTCTAGCCCACCATTGGGAGGAACCAGTGAATTCGGGCTCCTGTTTGTCGATTGATTGAAAGCGCACTAGTTTGCCCGGAACTATTCCATCCTACTAGCACTTGTGGGTTCCGGTAGACAGAGCGCATATTCCGCAAACGGCACTAGTTGGATTTCGAACTTGAAGCGAATGTAAGTTTCGTCAATGACTCAATCTATTGGAAATCCACAATATGGTGGTATGTTGAATGGTAGCTCCGGAGGAATATGGCTGAAAAGAAGGTGCAGGATGTTGGTAGTTTGCAGTTCGCCATACTTGAAATAATTGCTGTCGAGGCAATCCGGCAGAAGGAGAGAAGGACCTTAAGGGTTGTCGCGACTAATTGCTCTCGTGGCTGGTTTTGCTAAATCGCCCCAACATTTGGGCTCACAAGTTGGAATTAAATTTGGGACCCATTCGCATAATAAGAGCTTGTTACCTAGACCACCCTCGGGGACTGGTTAGACTACTTACAAAGTTTTGTAAATGTGGTTCTAAGGTTTTGGGGGAAAATTTCCCGCTGGAAAAGGGTCACTTTGTGTCTGCGTTTCGATCACAACGCGTCGACCTCGATTTACTTTGCAAACAACATCTGCCATGCGCTGGATCAATACAGAGCAATACGAACGGTCGAGGGGAGAAGAAAACAACCGCTATAAATAGGTCCATGGTTTTCTTCTCCCTTCCCTTGCTCCATGGTTTGGAGCTCACCGTTTTCTTCGAAATGGGAAATAAAGCCCATTTGAAGAAGCACGAAGACGGGAACAAAACAACAACCCGAAACTGCTGATTCGGACTGCAGGCAAATAGCAGTCGTTCAGATTTAAGGATTCCGATCGTTATTGCTCCGTGATGCTGAATTTCAATGCTCTCCGACCGGAAGATAGAACCTCCTCCCGGACAACACTATTTATAGATCTGTGGGGCAGGCTCCCCCGGATCCTTATTATATCTTCGGCCTCGGGGCTGCTGGTAGCCGCTTTCAGCACAGTATTCTAAGCTCTGCACACATTATCGTGGGTCCCTTCCCTCCCCCGGTCTTGGAAATGGGAACAAATCAAACAGCCTTACCCCACTACTCCTCGGGAAGATTCTTTTCACCGTGCTCAGAGAGACAGATGTTTGGTGGTGACGGCGGTGGAGCTGTACCTTTTACTATTTGTTCGTTTAATCGTGGTTCGGGAATGCAGGAACCTATTATTTGGTGATGAACGTTTAGTGTACTTTAAGATAATGAATGCTGCGTCGGTGAGCTTCAATACGGACACAAGGGCTATCTTTAATGGAGTAAAACAAAGAAGCAAGAAAGACTTGTGATTTAGGATGGGTACGGATGCACGTGGAAGTGAAGGTAGATATCTCTGAGCGATAAACATTAGACGAATTTGTTTGGGAAAGGTTTTGAGCGGGAGGAGCGGCAAGGACACTATTCAAACGAGACAGAGAAAGAGATATCTGACGAAGGTACATTAAAATTGATTCACCTCACCACTCGCGCACTTTGCGGTTGCGTGCCAGAGGCCTAAGTACCATGTAAAGCCACACAGGTGGGAATTCACACATAGGGTTTTGGATTTTCGATTTTAGCGATTGGTTTTGTAGACCGTGGCTTGTTGATCGATATAAGGATCGAACCATTCCAGACGGTAGAGCAGGTGGACGCTTTCGCGTTGGAAGTGATGGAGTCCGGCGGAAATGGGTTTCCCTTTTGGTGAAAGGAACCCTCTGCACAATTTGGTCGAAGGGAGCAATGCGTGCAGCTTTTGTGCGAGAGTGGTTTGGGTGCGAACCTTTAGCTAAAATGGGATAGACATTTCTGGGAATAATCCGGAAGCAAACACGGGGTAAAAGTTTACCGTAGCGACGTCCGTGTATCCATGCTCGTGAAACCCCTTTCTGCGGGAAGCGAGTGGTTGGGTGTACACCAGTCTAGTTTTACCTGAGTGATTAGACGGACGAACTAATCGATATCGGTTCCGCGTTTGGCTTTTGCAAAAAGGGAATATAGTGGTGGGTGTATTTTGTTGGCGAATCGATTATTTATTATTGGTGCATGTACGTGGAAACGGTTCTGCTAGTGGGCTTCAGTAGAACAAGTCTTTCTATTAGTAGTTTATAGCCGAATGGTTATCGTTTACAGTTGAAATTGATGTAGGCTACACAGACACTTATATTTGCATTCGAACGTGGTTCCGGTCGGGCGGTCCCATAGTATAATCGTCAACGCACAAGCTACACACAACAGACGACTAGAGTTCAATACTCAAATGGACTAGAGAGAGAGAGCTATCTTTGCAATATCTGTGTTGTGGTATGGATTTTATCCAACCATTTCAATCAATAATGAATCAATTTATTCGTTTAGCATCGTAACACTTCTAATGATTTGATGAAGTTCATCTTGAAAGCTGAATCAAACGCTACTTCAAATGATGTGGTTTTCAAAGCTATAAAATCCACGTAAATAGAGATGATTAATATCACTAATCCATTCGACGAACCCCTCGTGTGTAAACCTGAGTGTGTATTATTTTATATTCCACTATCGATCATTAGGGGCCCCCAAAACGTGTTTGGCTATATTTATCCGCTTACCCGCTTGGTACGGACGTGACCATGAAAGGATACGTATAAAAGGGGCCAAAAATAAAACGTCACGAAAAAGCGTCCTCCACAACAGCAACAAAAAACACAAATAGGATATTGATGTTTTCTGCACTGGGAGTACACACCAAGAACATATCCCTTTTTTATGTACAAAAAACACACACACACATCCAGCCACGAATCTACCTCCGTCTTTGAGGAAGATATCTTCCCATCTCCCGGCTCCTTAGTGTCCGTGTTCGTTTCCCTTCTTCATTCCGGGGCTTAACACGGGACGTCCCTTTCACGGAAGCGTGTGTCGTGCATCGTGCCAGGGAATGGGCTAGATTTTCGGGGTAAAAATAGCTCAACTTCCAACAAATGGCAGCGAGTGGGCTATTCTGTTTATGATTATGCCATCCGTTCTACCGATGGAGACAGCTTTTTTTTTGTTTGCTTCGCTGTTGTTGTTCGGAATGTTGTCCCATCCTAGCTTGCACAGCTTCCCAATGTTCCTATTCCTGGACGTGGCGTGCGGGCGCGCGAGAGAGAGAGGGATAGACACGTTTGATCGGAAATGAGGCCATCCCTACCCTCGGTATGTAACCACAGGGAAAGCATTTTTACTACTACACTCCTACCGTTTCTGTCCCGTGGACCATGAGGACTATTTTTAGTCGCAGGCCCAACTCCCCTTTCTGGACGAGTTTCCTGGAGCATGGAGCAGCAAAAGGCAACCCGTGCGTTGCAGCCCTACACTTTTGGTTGCTTTGAAATTGTGGAAACGTGAGAGAGAGGAAGAGAAGGAACGAACCGAGTGGACATAGTTTGAGCCATTCTTTACCAGCTAAAACTATGGAGTTTGCTACTGAGTTGTTTTTGCTGCTTTCTGTTCGCTATGCCTCTGCATAATGCTGTGCGGAAATACGCCGAGGCTGGTGACGCTGTGGCTGTGCCATCATCCTGCGCTCGTGCAAGTGGCGAGACGAGTGCGCGCTCGGACCCGTTCCGTGCCGCTGTCACGGTTAGCGCCCCAGTGCACTGGTGGTGGTCAGCAGCTCAACCGCCCAGGGATCAGACAAACAAAAGTTGGAAGCATAATTGGTCGTACAGTTTTCCGTCCCTACAGCTACCGCCGCCGCCGCCGCCGCACATACTTCCAATTCTTCCGCAAAGGTCCATCATGGAACACTGCATACTGCTTTCATTTGCATAGGGATGCAATAAATTCCGTGCCGCTCCCCCACCCCCTCCCCTGTATCCCATTCCTGTGTTTGTTGCACCATGAAACCTCCCGGTGCCCGCCTGTCGATGCTTTATGGTGTTTCATAATGCTTTGTCGTTGATATTGAATAATTTCTCAAACTATCACTATCATCGGTGTCGTGGGGGAAAATCTCGTGGATCGGCAGGGACGACCTCCTCTGTCTCTGCATTGATTTATCATACTGCTGCTGCTGCTGCACTTTCTCCGCAGCCACCTGTCCGCAACCGTCCCGCGGATGCAGTGTAAAAATAAAGTTCAAAGTTCAATCTCTCTCTCTCTCTCTATCCGTGGACAAAGTCTGGCCCGACAGTCGTGGCGAAACTGGAGTGATACGGAAAACCTGAAACCGTTGTGGAATCGATTTCGCCCTTTCGGATTCAAATTGTTGTTCAAACTTTCCGTTCGTTCTGGGTGGGATTTATGGGTTCGGTGTTACCGGGCGGAGGTCGTACGTTTGATGGTTTATTGTGTGTCATTATGTCTTGAGCTTGTAGGCTAGCTTTTCCATCACCGTATTGTGGTACTTGGGTGGTGGTTTTTCGGGGGGAATGCGAATCGTTGGCAAGGCATTCTAAAGCTTCGTTTATAGTTTTAATAATTTGTCGTATTGATTATTCAATGGTCGTGCGCGCTCGTAAAGCTCGATTTCAAGCATTTGTTTTTCACTAAAGATAATACTCATTCTATGCAAATTCAATCTGCTGCTCCTGCCGCCGGTAAATTGTATCTCATCAAATCAACTGTCCATTACCCCCGTAAGCCTAGGATTGAATTGATATCGTTTAACGTATTTTATGAGTCGCGACGAAAGTGGTTCCTATTTTACAAACGACTCCGCCGCCCGGTCATTGCAACATTGTCGTCCAGCGGTACTTAATATCGCAAGATCCCTCTGCTCTCTATTAGTATCGTATTCTTTGTTTGTTTTTGTTTTGTTGCTCGTGCTCTGTTCTGTTCGATGCTTTCCAAGCGAATCAGTGTCAGTGATCGAATCCCACCGGACCTTATTTTTATTGACAGTTTTTCCGTGCGGCTTACTCTCTCTCTCCTCTTGGCCTTTCCTTTTTGTCGCTCGCTATTTTATTTTTATTCGCTTCCTATTTGCAGTGCAGTGCAACATGCAGCAACCGAGATACAGTCCGGCACCGCCGCCTCCGGCCGCGCTACGTCCGCAGATGGTCCCGAGACATCAGGCAGTACCGAACGTAAGTAAAGCTTTGTTGTTTGTGCCGGGTTGTTAGCATTCCTTTTCCCCAAAGGTGCTGCCCGGGTGTAGCTTTTCGCTTATTATTTTTTTTAGTCCGCGCGTGTGTCCTGCTGCTTTCGGACCGCGTGCTCTTTGCTTTGCACAAACCCGGGTGGGAAGTGATACAGGGGTAGGGGTGCTTACCCAATGGAAATGGCGAAAAAAGAGGAATTTCACTTTCGGGAAGTGGAGTTGTGCACCGTAACAGCAGCAGGTGCACCGTGTGGTGTGGCCAAAGAACTCAGTAACTGTCAAAACAGTTTCGGTTCAGTCGTCCGCTGGATGGTTAGTAGGATGTGCTATCGCTCGCCGTGTGCTTTGGATCATAGTTTGAAGAAGTGGGAGTGGGTCTGTTTTTTTGAATATTTCAAACATTTTCACTACCGCGATGGGATGGGAGCCGACCGACGGTGGAGGCCGAGCCGACGCGAAATACCGCGAAAAATTGTTTCGACAGGAATTCTTCGCATGGCAAAGCTTGAGAGGAGATGCCGCTGTCGGGTGGGTGGTATGATACGAGGCTGTGAAATTGAAGTGGAAATCTGATGGCGGTCTGGCTTGGTTTGGAATTCATTTCGCGTGCCGAGTTGTGCTTTTTGTTTTTGGTGTAGTGTTTTTTGTCCCTGCAGGTGGACGACATTAGAGTGACATTGTGGCGGACAAATAGATAATTTTATCAGTTGATTGATTTTCAACACGTTGAAGGTCGAATTTGTTATCCCTTTGCCACAAGGATTAGCTGTATCTTTACTTTTTTTTGCAATTTTATATAATTTAAAAAAAACAGCTTTTTCCAATAACATTGAAAATATGGTAAATATCTTGATGAATTTGGAAATTAAGGAATAAAAATCAATATCAGAATTTGGGACATCGTGATTCTTGCTGCTGTCTCCCCTCTGATGTGACTACTTGTAAGCTTACCCGTGTTTCACTTTCCTGTAACACTGTCTTTGAGAAGGACTTAGACAATTCAGCAATCGATCGTTCGATGCAGCCACCGAAATGCACTGAAAACCACAGAAACAATGAGATGCGAATCGCTAAAATAATTATACTGTGGCTTCCTTTCCATTTCCTGCCACGGTGGGTACTGCACGCTCGATAGCTCAACTCCACAAGCCACAGAACCGTAGATGCAGTAGATGGGGGCACCAAGAGCATCGGTCTAGGGTGTACGGTTTTGTGGGATAGCATTCATTAGAAGCTTATCCAGCACAGCCTGATAATGACTTAAGCGTCCTACCGATATATTGTACCGGTGAGATATCCTCATGCCTCTGTCTCCCAACCCAACTCCAACCCAACGAATGATGGACCAATAAAGCAGACAGAGACGGAGAGAATGGTAAGAAGATTTTTGCACTAGACGACTGCGAATGAAGTACGTGTCCCGTCCATTCGTCATGTGTCCCTTTCGGTTAGTGGGCGACGAAAGTTCTCGGAATGGCACTGCCGGCAACGTTTTGCCCTTTTTGCTGCCATCACCGAAACGGAAAGCTCTCCAACAGGTAACAAGGGTCGGGCGGTGAAATTGTGGGTCCTGGCGATGGCAATGGCCAACGATCCGACAACGGTGACCACATTGTCCGGAATGTTACATGGCTTAAAAATGTAATACTAGACGACAGCCGAGAATGGTAGTGCGCTCGCTTCTTGGGCGATGGGGATTCTGCCCAACCGGATGGTGCCGCTGTAAATGCATTCTGAAACCCCAACCCTGTTTCAAAGGTGTATAAAGTATGGTAGGGGTAGTGTGTGTGTGTTGGACGGTGCGGCATACCTTCAACCGATCGTGCGTTACGTGCAGAAGCACATTCCGTTTTGCCATTCCTTTTGCCGCTTTACCACCCCGCCCGCGAACATCATGCCTCTACATGATTCTGCCATATTGCACACATAACTTCCTGCACTCACACACAACTGACTGAGGTGGAGCGGTATCGGGAGTACATTCGGGCGGTGCCTGATTTGAATACGCAACGCTGCTCTTGAAAAGCCATAGAGATAGAGAAACCGATAGGCTGTGGAGACTGTGGCACGGATTAGGCATTGGTCGTACACACCTTTCGGTTCTAAATTTGGACACCATTGCGTCCGAACCCAAACTGCATTCCACGGCCTGCGCACATATACACACACACAACGTGACCAATGTGTGCAATTACATCGTTTCGGTATCTTTTGTTCCCACCGGGCACGCCTTATCGCACCGTTTCCCGTAGTGCCGCCGCTTCGTACTTTCGACCAAATATCTTTGCCGGTCAGAGATTTTCCTCCCCAGCGCCCCCCCCCCCCCACTAGCCATGTTTGACCGGAAACACGTTTCGTTTGTTGTTGTTCCATATATGGGCAGCTTTCAGTATGTTGGGTTTGTGTTTGTTGTGTACCGCTGGCCTAAAAGTGTCGAACTAATTGGTTGTTTGGTGCAGCACTTGTTTTCGTTATGCACAGGGCAGGAATGTGTGCTGAGTGAGGATTTGTGTGGGGTCACGGGGATTTATTTCCGTGACTTACCGCTGCAACTTTTCCATCCATTGTTTCATCTTCCGAAGCTTTTCCGATTCAGAGGGACGTTTTTTTGTTGTTGTTTTTCATGTCTCTAAAAGCTTCCGAGAACACAAGTGCATCTTTTAGTGCCGCTGCTCGGGCTTAGACAGCCGAGATGGCGGGAGCGGGAACCCCAACTGCACAAGCCAATTCACCGTATTCACCAGCTGGCCAATTACTTCAAAGTTACGAGAAAATACTGCCGGCCGTTTCTAGTGCTCGAGCCCGCGCTCCGCTCGGGTTCTTATGCAATGCTGGCGTTTCCAGTAAGTGACTCTCCGTACGTGGTCTGGAGCGTAGTTGGAAGATTAGTTGAAATTATAGTAATAGAAATATACATGGTTTCGGCTTACGCCACGCTTACTCCACGTGCACTAACCACGCGCGTCGGTTTTGGTTCTAAAAAAACAGGGCTGCACTTCTTCCAGTAGTGCACACGAACACTCATTGGGCTAATCCCCGTCACTTGCTGGTGTAATGGTACTTCGAGCACACGGACCATCGAGGGTTTTTACAATAAGCACGTTTTTGTGCAATGAATTTATTGGAGTTGAAATTTTGGTTGAATAGTGAGATTGGGTGGAATCTGGACGAGTTGAGTTCGTGTGTAGCAGATGTGTTTAAAAGGAGCTAAGCTCTGCTAAACAATCACTTCGCTTTGATTGAGATTTGATCCTAGCAATGCGACTCCTGTAGCATCATGTGTGTTTGTGGGAACTGCGTTGCATATTCTTTATTGGATAGTTTTAATTAAAATATAAATTTAATAGTTTATCATGTCTTTCGTTTGTGTAACAGTACGCTGCAAAATAGTTCGGATAAGTTGGGCGTCGGCAGCAAAAAGCAAATAAACACATTGGATTACATTTTTGCATTCATTCATTCACTTTTTTATGTAGGAATAGCACAGTCTTACAATGACGAGATATGGACGGGGTTACGGGAAAACTCTTGGACGTAAGCTTGGGGTTGGGTCGTCAGATCAAAGGAACTGAAATCGGAAATCGGAAAACGAGATATCTTGGCCGCTTGGACATCGTGGACGCTGCTGCTGCTTACTGGCCACCCTGCTCGAATCCACCCTTGCCAATGTTCTTGACGATGGCCTCGAATCCGTTCTTGCCGTCGGCGTGGTACTTGACCACACGCATCGAACCGTCCGGCTCCTGGACGGTGTACTCGCCCTTCACCACATCACCGTCGCGCACCTCCCACTGGCTCTTGTGATCACCGGTGTGGTAGTCCTTAACTCCGTACTCGAACTTGTACTTCGGGTAGGCATAGTAGTCCTTACCCTCGTAGCCGCCCTCGCTGCCACCGCCGATGCCACCACCGATACCGCCCTCGAAGCCACTCTGCATTTCAAAGAAAAACATGAAGATATTTTAAATAAATGGTCCCGTATTATGATTTCAGATAGGAATACATCGCAAAGAATACACACCTGTCCACCGCCGATACCACCGTAGTACTTGTACGGGATGTGCTTAACCTCACTGACGAATCCGTGATGCTCGTAGGCAAGGGCAACACCGACCAGCGCCAACGATACAAGAACAATTTTCTGCATTTTGATGGGTTTTGGTTTTGTTTGAACTGTTCAGCTGCTACTCGAAGGAGCTAGTAGTGGAAGCGACTGCTGTGAGCTGAGTGATACATTCTAGCCGATGCGGTTGGGTTTTTATACGCGCTCGAGCTTGGGGGTTTGTTTTTGCCCACGCCCTTGTGAGCCTTGCCCGGGCGGGGTACTGTTCGTCCTAGTGGTCAGGCTCTTGAGAAAGACGCTAAACCTCAACCGTCCGAACGGATGTGTCTATTACGCTTGGGCTTCGTGTTGCTTTCTTCTTTCCGTTTGGCACGCGATTGTACATTGGGTGGCTTCCAGTGTGTCTTCATTGCAAGTGCAACACCTTTATGGTGGGTGCGCTTAGGGCGGTTTTAATTCAAACAACAAGGTTCTACCAGGTGTGAAACGATTGCATACACTTAATGCACCAAGACGTATTGAGCCGCACCCTAGCAATCCACACGCTGGTGTTTGAAGAAGTTCTTGCTCACTGGAGCGTATGACCGATGAATCGATGTGTACGCGTGAAAGTAGCCCATTGGAGGGTGAAAAGATGTTAGGTTTGGTTATTGTTCGACCTTGCAAGGCCACCGTTTGGAATGTAAATCGGCTCGCTGGGCGCGCGAAGTGTGGTTGATTGAATAAGCTAGTATAAATAGGCAAGAATTTGATCGAAGACAGTATCAGTTTCAGTTGAACATTCTTAAAGTGCAGTTCAATTATAGAACCGCAAAAAAAACAGCATACAAAATGTGCAAACTAGCGTTGGTTGTCCTGGCAGTGGCTGGTGTTGCCCTGGCTTACGAACATCACGGATTCGTCAGCGAAGTCAAACACATCCCGTACAAGTACTTCGGTGGTATCGGCGGTGGACAGGTATTTACGGGCGGGTGTGTTGAGGGCGAAAGGATTGGAATTGATGAAAACTTAATTTATTCTATAATCAGGAGGGTGGTCTGGAAGGTGGCATCGGAGGTGGCAGCGAGGGCGGCTACGAGGGTAAGGACTACTATGCCTACCCGAAGTACAAGTTCGAGTACGGAGTTAAGGACTACCACACCGGAGATCACAAGAGCCAGTGGGAGGTGCGCGACGGCGATGTGGTGAAGGGCGAGTACACGCTGGATGAGCCGGACGGTTCGACCCGTATCGTGAAGTACCACGCCGACAGCAAGAACGGATTCGAGGCTGTCGTCAAGAACATCGGCAAGGGAGGACTGCAGCAGGAGGGTGGCTCGATCGGCGGCGGCAGCGAGGGCGGTATCGGTGGAGGCTATGGAGGATACGGTCACGGCTACAGCTACAGCAAGCTGAAGAAGTTCAACTAAAACGATCCTAGTGGAGTGGTTGGGATGAAGTGTCAACCAGAGCGAAGTGTTATGTACATAAAATAAATATTGCAAGCAAGAATACTTCTATTCTGTTCTATTGTACTATCTACAGCTGTTACGGTAAAATCATGAAAGACGTTGATTGTGTTGGAATCCTAAGCAGAATCTTCGATCTTCTATTTCTGATTGGTAGTGATATATTCTTGTTTTGTGATGTATTTTCAACTAAGGCATGTTTGTTTTGGCTTTTTTCCAATCATTTTTAAATGTGTACGTAAGCTGTTTGCAAAATCCTCAATCTGAAGATACGGTGTCTGGATTAAGTTCTCCTTAAATGTTTTACAAGTATGTTTGGTGCAGAATCCTGCAGTTGGTGGAATAAGTTCACTCAATCGCTTCTGATTATTCCTGGTTACATTACGGTTTAGGACTTTATTGTATTTGAGTTTTGAACCTTAGATGCTGCAGAACCTCAGAAATGGTTCCCCGTCGTAGGAAACGGCCAATGAGATGCTTACGAATAAATTCTAAACAACGAAAACATATCCAAAGCTAAGAGAGATACGCCTTTGTCAAAAATGAGAATTGTCACAGATTTTTATTTACAAAACTGCTAATTCGTCAAATTCAAGTTTATAATGCTGTGCATGTCGGTAATTGGTTTCATACCACATTGACTTTAATTGGAGTTTTTGGCTGAAATAGTTGTTCGTTGGAACATCTTTTATGTGTACCTTTTCCATCAATTCCATCAACTCAACTAATTTTATAAACTTTACGATGGGTAGAGCTTAAGTACGGAAGATACGGGGCGTATGCCATCCTCATCGATGTCATCCACTGCTGCTTGAAGGATGAAAGCTATGACACTTTCTTCACGCCAGACATTAAGTCTAATTTAATTGGGATGTTTCACATTTTCTTTACAATCGCATCCCAAACCGAGCGGACCCTTCTGATGTGCTTTCTAGACAATTTAATACCTAGTCGTGTGTAAGAATCTTTTCCCTCAGTGTCTTCTTGCCATGTGCTTAAGTAGACGTCTTAGAGCATGGATTTTAGAATGAAATCTTTTTGATGGGAAGTTGCTTTCCAAGTTTAGCTGTCAGTCCGTTTAGTTTACTTTTACCGCAGGGCATGTGTTACGCCTGAGTTGAAGTGAATTAGCCAGCACATGTTAGTGATTCCTTTTTGCTCCCTAAATAGTGTCCCAAGTTTCTCAAGTTACACAGATCAATAACGAGCAAGTCGACCAAGTGTTCAATTTCATAGAAATTGTATTATTTCATGTTGCTGCTTTTTTCCTGTACACAATCAATATCAGTAGATCCTCATTTTCGCTAATACTTAGGACGACAATCGTTTTAGTTAAACTTCTTCAGCTTGCTGTAGCTGTAGCCGTGACCGTATCCTCCATATCCTCCGCCGATACCACCCTCGCTGCCGCCGCCGATCGAGGCACCCTCCTGCTGCAGTCCTCCCTTGCCGATGTTCTTGACGACAGCCTCGAATCCGTTCTTGCTGTCGGCGTGGTACTTCACGATACGGGTCGAACCGTCCGGCTCATCCAGCGTGTACTCGCCCTTCACCACATCGCCGTCGCGCACCTCCCACTGGCTCTTGTGATCACCGGTGTGGTAGTCCTTAACTCCGTACTCGAACTTGTACTTCGGGTAGGCATAGTAGTCCTTACCCTCGTAGCCACCCTCGAATCCACCGCCAATTCCGCCTCCGATGCCACCCTCAAATCCACCCTGTGCCGCCGAAAACAACAGAGAACAACTTTAGTCTTCAGAAATTCGAGTGCGCCGGCCATTGTTTTATCGGTTCTATTTATCTTACCTGTCCACCGCCAATGCTGCCGCCGCCGAAGTACTTGTACGGGATGTGCTTAACCTCACTGACGAATCCGTGATGCTCGTAGGCTAGTGCAGCTCCCAGCAGGGCCAGCACGGCAAACGATAGCTTGAACATTTTGCGCTTAGGTGATTGGCTTTGCTGAAGTTGTCCTCCGAAGCGTTGTACACTGACTGGTTGCTGTTGAGTTTGCACTGGTTGGTTTATATACTAAAACATACATTTGCCGTGCGTTGCCACTTCTTCGCGAGTAATCAGTACATTTTGGAAGAATGTTTTGCTTTTTCGATTTCTCCATCTACTCCGCGAAGCCGATAAGCACGAAACCCGTCCAACTGTCACGAGGAAAACCTAGCTGCGTGTTGAAGGTGCAGCTGCAACTTCTTAGCTAATCGAGCCCATCATCGACCATCGGGGGGTGTTGGTTTCTAGTGGCACGCGAAAGACCCACGGAATGGTTGGGACATCGCTAGGCGTTGCGGGTGTGTGCATAAATTAACAAAAAAAGGAAACCACTTTAAACAAAGCTCCACCATAGAATGCATGCACACGGTTCGCTATCGTAGGGCGTTGGGCTCGTTACAAATGACCCGCAAAAAAGTGCATCCAAACGGTGTGTTTGAACAACCTACCCAAGGGTGCCTTCGATTTTACATCGCACAGTGGCGAACCTAATGAATCGGGTGAAAATTTGTGATTGGGCGTGTACCGCCGACAAGCGGCGCACGCGGAAGCGCTCATCCGCGAAGAACCTTGGGCAAATCGATGGAGAAATTAGTGCTGTAGTTCTTGTCCAAAAGCGCGGCCCGTTGGTTTACGTATCCTCGGATATGTGCATACATAAAGATTGGATGTGTTTGCTTTGGAGAATGTCCTTCCCTCTACCCTCGGCATGCAAGTACCATTCCTGTGGAAGGGTTAAGTGGATAATTGTGGTATAAAAGCGATTCTAACGCCCAGTTCAAGCATCAGTCATCATCGCAGTCCTCTACCGCGGAGCAGCAATCCAAATCCTTGCAAATCTTTTAAAATGATTAAGTTTTCGGCAGCATTGGTGCTGGCACTTGTCGGTGTCTGTCTGGCGTACGAGCATCACGGGTTCGTGAGTGAGGTTAAGCACATCCCGTACAAGTAC
>SIXB01003931.1:0-19618 GCA_007018985.1 Anopheles bwambae
CCCCCCCCCCCACCTTCTTACCTGCATCAGCGGGCTGATTGCACGTGGCACTATCGATTGCATGTGCAGGGCACCGTTCGAACCGCGCATCGCGCTCGGGTAGCTGTGGGGACCGAGCAGGGTGGTGGTCGTGGCCGACGATGCGCACGATTCCCGCTTGTTGTAGGTGAGCGGTCTGCAACGAGAAGAGGGGGTGTAGCGACATTGCAGCGAGTGTCCGCGTGTGTTCGTGGGTTGAGTGTATTTGTGAGAGAGAGGAAAGAACATCCCGAAAGCCAAAAAATCAACGAAATCAATTACACGGCCCTTCGCATCGGTCGCTCCGTCCCAGCGGAGGAAAATGGAAGAATGAAGCCCTTCAAACTTTCGGTTGCGTGATGGATTGATTCCGGTTCGCTTTCCGGTTTCGATGGTCCCTTTTCCATTCTGGGCGTGTTTGGAATTGTGTGAAAACGGTGACTGTTTCACTAATCAATTACAAACTGTCGCTTTTGCGTGCGAGAACGTGCCTCAAAGTAGCAGAAATTCGTATGATTTATTTTACGATTCTTGGTTTAACGATCCAATCGAAAAGAAGGAGGAGATGATTGACGATTTATAAAATGTTGTAAAATGGTTACACTCGTACGTTTTGCTATTGTTTTGATGTAATCATTTTGTTGCTCGAACTATATAAACCTTTAATCCATTTAAAGAGAATTGAAAATTGAAACATGTCCTTTGAGGCATTTATGGGTTTATAGGTTTTGATTGGAAAATACAAACTGAAAATGTCAAATTACTAAAACTTTCTCGCATTGCAATGAATTTTATTAATTCAAATAATTATAACCTAAAGTATACATAATTCACGATTACCATAAAAGTCGCAACCCGATTTATAAGCTATCTTGGGGTATGCTTGACCCGCGTCCCGCAGTTTTAAGACGCCTGCCTTAGTCTAGCATGTAATTTATAAAATTCCCTTAAACACGTAATTGACACATTTTGGACCGTGGATTGCCCAAATTATCCAGTACAAATCAACCGAAATCCTAAATTTGTCAATCTGTCAAGCTTAATTAACTTTCACCGAGATCAACGCAGCAATCACGGCGACACGGCTTCAAAGTAAGTCTATTATTTAATCCTCCACCAGAGACTGACGACCAACGCTTGGATCAACGTCAACGACTCTCCATCACAAGGATCATCCCAGTTTTTGGGCAACAGGATTAACAGTCGGCCAATATATTGGGCGAAAATCCTCGGTGGAATGATTACTTTTTTCGTGTTTCCTTTCATCTTCGCGTGCTGTTCTCTTGTCTTGCTTCTTGTAGTTCACGAGATTTCCCAACCGTTGCCAAGAAGGATGACAGGTTGACCTAGTTTGCATATTTCTTTTGCCAGATTCGTGTCACGAATCAGACGACAATAGCAATTGGAAATAATTACTTCCGGCTGTTGGCGTGAAGTGACTTCGGTGTAATACCGGCGTAAATTGATGGGTCATATTTAATTTCCGTTGGTTCTGCTTTAATGTTCAACAGTATTTCTTCTTTTTATTTTCCTCTTTTTCTTCACACACAAAAAAAGCGAGAAGGAAGAATTTCCTCGCACATGGCATATCAAATTGGAGTGGAGTGGCATCAGAAGCCTACAGCTAAATCAATTCATTATTCAGGTCAGTTTGGCGAACTGCTGCCCACATAGTGAAGGATCCTTCTGCGAATTGCCATGGAACTACCAAATCTCAGCTACCCTGTGTCCACGAGTTTGCCACTAATTTTGTGGTTCACCACGGGAAGGTAAAACCGTTGAGCTGGAACGGCAAACCTCAGAGCGAAAGCTAACACAGCCACCCAAATGGTGGCTGCCATGCACTTGTCGGTCGGTGCGTGGGTAACGTTTACCAATAAACGCCACTAACTTTTGTCAGTCAACATAGGACTTGTTGAGCTAATTACGATGGCAAAGTAGACTTTACGTCGAACGGTACGCTTTACAGAATACCTAGCACCATCTTCCCACTCTAACGGTTGGACATCGTCGGAGTAGATACCAAAGCTGCGTCACAATTTCATCACAATCGTTGAAGGTTCGCCAGAAATTGCTCTGGAAACTGAGGCTAACGAATGACAGAAACCAACAACGTTGTAAGAAGAACATTTTGTACCAATATGTGAAGGCTTATCGTGTTGCTGGGTGTCTCTCGATCGGGCTGAACACATTTTATGCGTATCCAGCAAAAAATGTGCCCTGCGATGACTGCGCTGTCTCATTAGGGGACGCACGTTGCCTTGAGGTGCTTTGTTATCTTTAGGGTGACTTCCGATGAACGCGATCAACGTTATGTGCGTGTAGCTATTTAATTTGCTACATACAGTTGGGGTAGATTTTGTGATAATAATACTAGATCAGGAAAGAATCTGTATTATAATTACTTAGTTCAGAAATTCAAAAGATTGTATGTCAGTTTGTATACCTCATACCCCAAAACAATACCTTTCTTTCGAATGTTCACGTTTGGAAGACAGCATCCCCAACACACGCTCGAGCACGTACGACCGTGCGGCAGACACAGGAAACTCATGTTACACTTCAAGATATCGCTCAAGAGCTCGTTCCAAAATGCGACAGAGACAACGAGAGTTTTACCGAAACGATCGCAACGATCGGAGGAATAGCATGAGCATTCCTCCAAGATAACATACCGCATGACTACATCGCGAAAGACTCGCGACAACACCAAGCGCACGGTGATTGGTAGAATAGGCAAACAGTGCGCGTTGGCAAAATCGTTGCGAACTGGCCTAGGCTAGCGAAAGATCAGTTCAGTCTTTAGACGTGACTGCTTCTGATCGGATCAAAATTCTTGTCAAATTAACGCAAATTAATTTCAATTTTATACAAATTATCGTGTTTTAAACGTGCTGCAGTTCGTCTCATTCAAACAATTTGCTGCCTGTGCTTTGTTAAGAGTTCCTTAGCTTCACTTTCACGTCAGATTGGCGAATTTCCCTATACGTTCGAGACATTTTTGTGAATTGCTTGTAGCCGCTGCGTTGGTTGCAGAAAACAACAGTGTCTTCAAATACCTCCTCTTCAGCCTTCTGCAACCTTTCTGAAGCTTTTCTATCGATCGTTTTGTGTTTGTTTGTTTCGTAAATTGACTTGAATCGTGAGCAACTGTGCAACAACCACCATGACTGAAAGGTAAGCTTATCGAAGTGCAGTGCGTTCACGATAGGAAAAGTATTGAATGTTAGTTTCTTTGATCAATTATAGAAACTTTGAGTCATTTAGACTACATTATTTTTATAAAAGACATTTGTCTCTTTGCTCTATTGTTTTTGTTTTGTTTTGCTCTATTGAAACCGTAATAATGTGAATTTAAATATATAAATAAGTATTTTATCAGGTAATGTTGTTGTGATGGTTGTGGGTTTTGGTGTGATCAGAAGATAGAGTTTGTTCAATGTGGTGAGTTATATTGTGTTTGATTCGGTAATTAAAAAGCCCTCAACATTCTACCAGGATATGGCGAACGTCGATGATTTCTCCACAAAATTAATAGTTTGGCAGCGGTGTTTTGTCCAATACATGTCCGTCAGTGAGGCGAGTATGTCATATGCTGATTCGACTTAGTTTTTGTAGGTGAGAACTATTTGGATGGTCTACGAATGGTTCTAAGATGGTTTTGATTGTTCGCGGGAATCTATTGCTTGCTGCCCAGCCCAGCATCCATTTTTCAATAATTTTGGTTCTGCACCATTTTATTGCAACGCTTTTTTTAAAGGATGCCTGGTGATTCTTGTGGTTTTAATTAACCATGTTTGGTCAACTCATCAGCTCTCTGAATCCCCTTGATCCCTGCATGTCCTGGGATCCAGCAGTAAGTGATGGCAGGTTTTTCAAAGTAACTTGTTCAATTTGCGGAATGAAAGGGTTGTGGAGGCTCCCTTTTCCAACGCACTAAGGTCACCGGTGCTGTCTGAGAAGATAACATTTCTCTTTTCTTTCTGAATGCCTTCCTCTGCAGCACTGGCTATTGATGGCGATAGCCTCTGCAGGACATAGAGTGGTGTTGTCTGGGAGCTTTATCTCACAGTTCTTTTTTGATGCTTGTTTCATGCTGTTTTATATTGGACTGAGTCATCTGGGTATATGTGGTGGTATGTCTTGTATATATTATTTTTCAGCTGATAAAAGATTTTTTGGGCTACAGTACTATTGCCACCTGCGTGTATTTTTTCTTCGAGAGTCCAGTCTATGGTTGCAGTACGGGTCTTTCATTTGTGTAGCACAATTTCGCTATATCTCAGAGTTCATGATTTGTGAGGTTTTTATATGCTTCTTTTGCTCTATGGATAAGTGGTAGATCCTCGTAACCTTTTTCCATGAATCTACCTGCCACTGTTATTAGCTTTTCGGTAATGATATAGTCTCCGTGCACACTCTGACAGGTGCTCGGCACACACTAAGCCTTGCGCGCTTAGTGTGAGCAACAGTGTGCGTGTTCACACTATCGTCCCCGTGGACGTTGACCACGGCTAATCCAGAGGTCGGCATGCACTTCTGCCCACAATAGGCATATATGATGGTTTTGGTGTGGGAAAGCAATAAAGATTCGATACTAATTAGGAAAAGTGTGGAGGAGAGGATTGCTCCCTGAGACACCCCTTTTCCTAGCTCTCTGAGATCTGACTAACTTGCTCCAATAAGAACTTGAAACAACCGATTCAAAAGAAAGTCTTTAACGTTTGCTGTAAGGCGTCCTCCCGAGAAAAGTATTGCACATAGATGCCAGCTGTGATAATAACTGACATTCTTTCTTCTCCTATTTTCCTTTCAGTTCTGACATCATTTGCGATGCATGCCAAAAACCTGTGGATTATAACACTTCAATCGTGTCTCATTGCGGCCATTTAATCCACTACAAATGCCTTTTGGACAATCTTTGCCCGTTCTGTTTCGACGAGATCTTTTTGGGCAGTGCGAAGAATGAGGACGCGAGTGCGTACGCGGCCTGGGATGCGGAGTGCCCCGGTGCACAGCTATCCTTACTGCGGAAAGAAATGCACGCGTTGAAGCTGTACGAGATGAAGCTGATCGGAATAATGGGGAAATTAATCGAGAACTTAGATTTCTTATTGGCAGTGGCAGCGGCAAAGGAGCTGGCAGCTACAGATGAGCTATACAAGAAGTATAAGCTGCTTGAAGCTGAGCTGATGGCTGCTTCTCCGGAACCGTAACCGGTGGCATTATTTTTGTAAGTGCACAAGCGTACACAAGTGAGAATGAATTTGAAACACATTCAAATAAATAAAAGAAAACCAAACAAAAAGGTAAGAGAATTCAGGCTTTTGATTCTTGCGTTAGATACTGTGGATCGTCCTCGGCGTTGAGAAAATGATCGGAAAATATTACTCTTACTGGCGGAGTTAGAATCTCAGCATTACTCCATCATCTCTTTCGTTCGGTTGATTTGATCCCCAATATCCTTCAAAGGTTACTGTTCGTTCCCGATTGTAGCACATCACTACTATTGTCCCGATTGTAGCCCATCACTACTTTCGCGGATCGCTACAAATTGTTCGACGGGTCATCGATCGTCGTCATCACGCACACCATTAAAAAATATGCATTATAAATAAAGCGGCAAAAGCCAAATTCACTCTTATCATTCAAATCCTCAGCAAGCAACACGCTTCGCTCATCTCAACAGCAACTCCTTGGCACACACAAGTGGCACAGAACTCCAAGCAAAACCACCCAGCTTGGTAGTACAAAAAGCACACAATCGGCTCTTTTCAGAGCCATCGATTCTTTATTAAGAACATCTTAAAGAAAAAAAAAAAAACAAAACACAACGTAGGGTTCCGTACCAAACAGTTACCGTTTAGATCATTTAGCAGAAACAGGTCTAATCTAAGGAGATTTTACACAATGATAGCGTTCAGTTTAAGCATGCTTAAATGGCCTTTAATAGCCATTTTATCGCTCTATACAGCAATATGCATTCAAAAACACAATTCAAACCTTCCACCCAGCACCCAGCCACTGACCTGAAGGGATGGGACTTTTTGTGTGGAATTGATTTTACGGCCGTGTGGTTTCGGTTATGGAAATTTGTGGCCTCCGCTACTAAACGCAAGACAAAAACCTTCTCCCCTTCCCGCCGTGATGATTTTTATTGTCTTACTCGTTACTTTATGGTTGACTTTTTGCTTTGCAGCATCCCCAGTGTGCCCCGGGAAAGACGATCAAGAACCAAACCGGGCTCTCCCCAAAATGTATGCGTACGAATCCTTCCGAGCGGGCGTTACCATCTTCCAAAAGGCGGCAATCTTGTGGCGCTTGGTATCAGGTGATGGAATCGCACTTTCTTCGCACAAAAAAACCCTCCGACACACACACACAGCCAGTCACAAACTCTGCTAAAACACAAGAGTTATGGACCATCTTTTTTGAGTGTGTGTGTGCGTGCACATAAAATACTCGTAAATAATTTCTCCCCTCCAAGGCGAGACACCCCGTTTGGTGGAATGGGTTGAAGGGTTTTTGCTTACTTTTATCCGCGAAGGCGTTTTCTTTGGTGCGAAGCGTCCGACCCATGTGCCATGGGTTCGGCGTTGCTAATATTTTGAGCACCGCACCGTGGAATGGTCGCAAAGGGACGCACCCTTTCTGCGTTGCTGCGTTGTCCCACTGTGCTTGGCGGCGAAGTTCATCCGCCTAGTTGCAGATGATGAGATTTTATAGTTTTATGATACTTCTTGCACTTCGCGTTAAATTATTAGCGCGAAACTAGTTTTTATGGTGCGTGATGAAGTTCCACCGGCAGATGGGGGCCATAGTTACTCGAAGGATTATCACTTGAAGCACGGGCACGGGTGTGTATCGTTAAGTTAAGCTTTATTCTATTTAATAACTCAAAACGTGCCATCGTGCATGGAAACGAAGAGAACTGCGCCGTGGTAGCACTGTGTGTCGATTATTCACATTCGAAAACACTTTAATATAGGCCGGCAGAACTTAACCGATCGTTCGCTGCGCTCCACATACTTTTAACTTGCATGCATATGCTTATTTTTATGACACACTTCCCAAGAATTCTTATACAAAAAAAAAGGAAGCAAAACGTGCCATTCCGGAACAAGGAGCGCATTTTATTTCGTCGTTACCAACACCACTGGCACGAACAGACAGGGCGGGTATAAAATTTCATAATTATCGTAAATTTTCGCCCCGCTTTTTCCTGGTGGCGCTGGGTTTATGTTTTCTGTTCCTGATGATACACGGGCTACATGTGTACACGTTTATGAGACGTGGCATGCGGGTGCTGGGTCTGGGTTAGGCATGGGAAGGACACAATAATCGATGGTGCTTTCGTGGCAATCTTTAAAGAGTGCTGTTCGTAGCCTTGAACCTGTTTACCACCAGTACCAGAAGAGGGGGAGAGAGATTATTTGTCTCTTTCTCCCTGCCACGCAGAAGAAGTAAATTCCATTTGCAAAAAGAAAGTCGGAAAATGACACTGGAGTGTGTTATAGGCAATTGTGCTTTTATGTTCTTAAACGCAAGATAACGTGAAATAATTGTATTTAGATTACTGTCGAGTACGAGTTCCAGTTTAATTGAAGGAAAGCTTCCACCACTTTCTAAGGATGAAGTCTGCCTTTAGATACAGAAGAGCATTAAACGATTTCTTGTACTCTTTTTTTCTAGAACACGAATCCAGCAACGGCCTTACGAGAATATCAGAGATAATCATTTCAGCTCAAGCACTACAACGAAAAGGAACGGACTGTAGTATCGAAACGGAAAGAATAGACACAGGGCTGACTACGGAGAGGAGAGAGGATGAAGAGGGAATGCAAAAACAGGGACTCAACACTTACCGGAAGCTTTCCGTGCGGGACCGTGGTGAACATTCTTTCGACTGGTTGTAGCCAGAATTGGTGAAGCTGCCCGTTCGACGGTGGTGGTTGTCGTGTTTCATCGTCGTCGTTGTTGCGGATAGTCGCGATGCACATGCAAGTGTGATGTGGAGCAAACGGTCAGGAAAAGGAAACGTACCACCACACAGCGCAGCAGGACGGGGATGACACATACACACATCATTGCACAATAGACAACACACACACACAAGAAGAAGAAGGAGGATAAAGGATGTACAGGATATAGGATAGAAAGAATGAGAGAAGAAAAGAGAAGAAATATAGTACAAAAATAGAAGATTAGTTCAATAGCACGAGGAAGCCGCGCGCTTTACTTGTCATTGGTAGCGCGTTGTTGTTTTTTTGCATTCTTTTGTTGCGCCATTGCGAGTGGAAAACTCATTTTGCAAGCCTCATTAGCATAACGGGGACGACTTGCGAATTTGTGTCCGGGCGATGCATTTGCTCGCGTTTCAACAGTAACCGGTCGGTAGGAAAATGGTAGGAAAATTGAAAAGAGAGGAAAACATCGACCATTATCACTAGCGCGGTGGACTTCGTTCGTTGGAAAAAGGGGAGTAAAACATTTAAAACTACATTGGAGGTAGTAAGGGTACATTGACAATGGAGCAAAACTATGGAGCAATAGGACTCCGTCTTTCTTGTACAACAACTCTCGGTCGCATTTTCCCAACCGAGATAGTTACTTATTGGTGTTGTACGGTTTGTGGTGACTTTAAATAGCTACAGACGTTAGGACTAACTGAGGATTGTTCAAATGCCATACGGTTGGATGTTACTTGGAGTTAAAGGGGATATGAAAACACGGAAAGAATGTAGTGGGATTTAATATGAAAATGTAGTAAAATAGTAAAATAGTTTATATATTTATAAATGAACAATCCTCAAGCTTAAAACTGCTCTTAAAATCTTGTAAAATTATTGTGTTGCATGCAGCTAAACACATGTCCAGGGATCAGATTATAGGTACGTTATAAAAATCGGTTCCAAGTTTACGACTTTCGACTTGCTCATAATAGCCGGATAAGAAGCTAAATCGACAATTGATGGTCGGCATGGAATTGAAAGATGATTTAAAGACGGGGCACCACAGCCAATACACGCCCCAGTGATGTGGATGTGTGCAATGGCGGACAGTGGAATCGAAAAGTGCAGTAAAAACTCGCCAGCCGTCTAGCTCGGCCCAACCAGGAAGCAAACCATTGTTGCAAGGACCGGATCGGGTCGGTACGATATTCGGCTAATATTTTATACAGTATCGTTGCACTCGATTGAGCTCATAGACCAGCGCACCCTCTCGGGAGGGAAGGTTGGACGAGAGCGTAGCAGCTTTACAGTGTGCGCCGAAATGATTGGTGGCCGTAAAATAAATCGGTAAAATAAAATGTACACCCAAAAGGCGGAGCGGGCAAAAAAAGGGGCCAGCCAGGGGTAGCATCAGCAGCACTGCCACCGTGCAAGGAACGGCAGTGCTCTGTTTGAGCGAGCTTTAACTTGTTTTTTTTGGCTAATTTTAACAAAGTGATAAAAAACAGCCCCATAGTGATATCGGAATACGAAGTGGAACGGATTTTTCACTTCGAGGTTTCTTTTGGGCATTTCGAGACGGTCACAAGATACTGTTTTTTTGTAAGAAAAGTAAAAAAAAGGCGAACGGATCCCGTGTTTCAATTTTCCCGAGATAAACTGTTAATCATTTTTCACCACCATCATACCGGATGGGTCTTACACCGTAGCGTTCGTAGCTTTTTTAGCGAAATTTCGTTTGGCTTCCTTGTTCTTCGCTCTGTGTGTATTTTTCGTTTTTTTTGTTCTTCTCGGTTTTACGTGCTTGATGAAGCTTACTTCCTTAAGGTCTGATTGGATGAAGCTTTCCATTTTCCTTTGTGCACGCATCAATTGTAGCGGCTTTAAGCGTTACGATGCGTTAGGAAGATGAATTAAATTAGCGAGTGCCGGCGCTGGAAAAGCCCAGATGGTGTGCAATTTTGAGTAATGCGTTTTTTGTATTTTTTTAAAACAAAAAACCTTTCTGCCAGATGTCATGTGTTTAGTAACGTCCTAGAAAATGGATTATGAATAAAATATTTACCAGTAATTTAATGATTTAAGGAAAAAACATTTATCCTTTACGAAGTCCAATGCACCTTCAAATGCACTTAGGAGATGCCTCCCCAAAAGCAACAAAACCCATGCTTCCAAACAACGGTATCTTTATGCTCTCTCATTCACGCCTATGTTTCGCAAAAAAGACATAAGCGTAAATGAGTCAGGGAAGGAAGTGCAAAGGAAAAAGGCATCCGACGCCCGTCCGTGACCGTAACCTTCAGCGCGAAGGAACAAAAGAGCAGACGCCAGACACAGACACACGTGAACGATCGGGGAGGAAACCTTCTACCCACAGTTTTAATGGTAGCCCATTAAATTGAGTTGCGGCAGAACCCTTCGGTGTATGTGTGGTGTCGTTTTGTAGTTGAATTTAAGCAATAAGCACGGAACATACAATTGAAGTCTCTGGTTAGTCCTTTTATGTGTGTTAACTGAGCAGTAAAGGGTTAAAGTAGAACGGATTATAAGCAATGCACGGCTAGGACTATTTGTGGATTAAAAATACTTCAGGAAATTTATAATATTTTGCTCACAAGGTCAGACAACAGCCTAAACTAAGACTCGTCCAATTAAATTGCCTTTCGAGATGCATTTTTCATTGCCCGGGTTTACGCTTTTCTCACAGCCCTTGTGTATAAATACTCTTTCATCGCCATGGTAATCCGTCAGCTTTGTAGGTTTAAAGCACACCTTAGACCGGATACAAACGCAGTCTTTAAGGTGTGAATAATATGTGCAAGTAAGATATAGCAGCCCAAAAATAATGCAAGTCTTTTCTGCGGACAGCTTCTCCTTCCCACCACGCTGCCGTTAGCTGTCTGTTGGACCGAAAATGCACTTACCGTCGACTTCGCTGCCGGACCTGACCGAGGCGAATGTTCCGCTCGTCCCTCCACCGTTCCAGCCGATGGCGCAGCGCTAACCGTACCTCCGAGTTGAGGAAGCAGTAGAACAGTGACACAGATAGTCCCTATAGGCGGGCGAGAAGAATAGAAGAAGAAAGCGCAGGCATTATAGTGCGAGTTAGTGAGTGTGAAAATTGATGCCATCAGGAGGCTGCTGTTGTTGTTGTTGTGTGTACAGGGATAAAGACAGTACGGAGGGAGCAAAAAAGCAACGCGTGAAAACGAAAGGAAAAGGAAAAATGCGGAAAAACACTTTCACAAATGAGACCGCGCCACTAAACCCCGGAAAGCTTGCTCGGCGGGAAAGTGCTTTCAGATGATGCGCTGTGGTCGTCGTGCTGTGATGTGTGTGGAATTAGCGGGCGATGGGTAAAATCGGCTCCAATTTGCGCTGGTTGGGAGAGAATGGTGCAGGATGTGGTTTATGAATGGGAGTGGAATCACGACGCGGTCTCATTGCGCTGCCTGTGGTGGAATTATAGCGCGCTTGTCGTCGCCGTGGGGTTTCTACGATCGCACACCACAGGAGCAAAGACATTAGCTAGTTTTGTATATACTTTATGGTGATATGAGCAGTACAAAAGCTATTCGTAATGTTATTCTGACGATTTATTTCCATACATTGTTAATTAATGAATTCAGATGATTGGTTTGCGAGTGACTTTTAATTTAATAGCAATGATAAAGCAACCAACAGTCATTGCCATGCTAAATCAGCTTTAGTGGTCAGATTAATTACATATTATGAAATTGCCTTCGATAAACAAGGTTAAAGCAATAAATCGTACAAATTAGCGTGACGATATTTTATTAGCGCACGGGAACACATACTGCAAGTTGTGTGGAATTATAACACCCACTGTGCAAAAGAGATACCAGCGATCGAACTAATAATGGCAGAATGAAAATCCAATTATAAATCGTAATTATCAAGTACATGAATTAAGCAGTATCGTCCAATACAGGTGTGCGCAGTGGTTGATTGTACGTCGCTCCTGATACGCATATACCTTGAATTATGGCGTGATTATCGTAATTGTAAAACTAGATTTTATGTGTATTAATGAGACAAAAATTAAACGGATCACTATCAAATGCTTATAGTTAAAACAGAAACATGTGCAAGCAATAAAATAAGCACAGTTTTCCTCTTATTGTCCTTGAAAGGAATGCATATTTAGCACCATGTCTAACGCGCTATGTGTAAATGTACATTCCAACCAAACATATCAAGGCGGCCATAATCTCTACAATTAAATGCCTGCAAATGTAACCATTCATTATACACTGGCTACACCACAACACTTCCCCCATCATTGCTGTCATCGAGGCGATCTGTTTATGTAGCGTGCGCTAAAACCATTCACAACCCAACGCCTGCGGGTTCCACTATCAATGAGTGCAATCAGCACACTCGCGTGCACGCACAGACCCTCACGCACACACATACTCACATCGTTCCAATGAATGAGGTTTATCTACCCCATCATCAGCGCTTATTGTTTCATCTTTGATGTGCATTACAACATACTCTCCCCATCAGCCCCTGTTGGTCCGTTACGCTGCCCAGGATCGCACGTTCAACCTAATTTTCGCTAGCAAGCGGGCTTAATTTAGGCAGGAATGCAGAGAGTGACATTAATACACACGGCTACATAAGCCTGCATTGCTGGTCTAAATGTGTGACAAATTATTTGCAACGGGGTGGGCTTGCTCGTGCTTTCCCACCAAACACTCGTGGGCTGATGCGCTTTTGATGCCGCGTGTACGGATTTCGTTGCGTTATGTTTCAATTTCAGATTAGCTCAATGGAAGATGTCAGGAATATGAAACGCTGGAAAATACTGCCGCTGTACCTTGTAGTTCAAAAGGAAAAGCTTGTTTGTGGTAAGTTTGTAGTTTGAGTTGTTTGGAACTCTACGAGCGGGATGGCCTATTTTTTCACACTTCACGCCACTCCCCGGTGTAACTGGACAGGGGAAAGCTAATTTAGTTCCCGCTTCACACGTTCGGCAGTCATGTTAGCGTAGAACAAGTTTCACTGCTTTACATAGTTGCACCGTTGCCCATTTGTGGGTAGATCAATGTTGGGGGATATGAAAAGTTTACAATGGGCTAGCCACTTATGCTTTTGTAAGTAGTTTAGAATAACCATTTAAAGTTTGTTTTAATGTTGGTGTCAAAAATATTGTTTGATTTCAACTACAACACACTTGATGGTTTTGATTTCCATTTCCATCTAGTGATCAAATGTAAGTGAACGTAATTTTTTGTAATAAATAGTTGCATTTTTTTAAAAGTGCGGCTTTCCATTCAGTCTGTTCGCGAGAAACGCGTTTTATGCGTTTTCGAGGCATCCTTGCTAGTCTAATATCCAGTTAAATCGAATATCACGTGGTTCTGTTGAAATGCATTTGATAAATGGGTATTTTTGATTAAGTTTAGGACATTAATACACTTTATCATTTATTTAAAAAAAAATAAGTGCAAGAAATAGGTTAAAGAGGCAAATGAGGCCATTTGGCTCAAAGTCTCATAAAAAAGAGATAGGATATCGCTGATTTTTTTTATTTATTTTTTTTTTTTAAAGATTTTAGTAAAAAAGGGTATCTCTAATTCCGCCTATCTTGAAAACCACGTTACTCGGGAACAGCCTGTATCTTAAAAGGAACAATAGTGTTTTATTTTGGATTCATACAATGCACATGAATTTAATATAATATTAAATTAAAACGGTTTTTTATTTGCTAAAAAACTAATCTCACCATGGCGTTCACGGTAGTGATGGGTAAATCTGAATGAATCGTTGAAATCATTCAATTGATCTGAATTTCGTTTGGAAAGATTCATGAATCTCTAATAATTAATGAATCTCGAAAGATGTATCAATCTCGAAAGATTCATGAATCTCAAAAGAATATATCTCGAAAGATTTACGAATATCTAGAGTTTCATTCAATATTCATAGAGCTTGAGCTTCTTATTATTCTTCTTCTTGGCGTCACAATCTACGTGGTCATGACAGCCCGTTCAAGCTTTCTCTTGGCAAGTACCACGTAGCCGGATAGTTTGTTTTGCTAATGGGAGACGGTTCTTGCGAGGCATGAATCCACGACGGGCATGTTGTTAAGTCGTGCTAGTTAACCATTGTATTATAGGATAGCGTATAATAAATATTGTTTAAATGATACATCTTTAAAGATTCATGGATCCCTGGGTTCCCTGGAATCATTCGAGATTCATGAATCCCCAAGTACTCTCAAGAGGCCCATGTTTCCTTGGAGAAACATTAATCTTGGGAGATTCATAAATCTTTATAGCTTCATCTAAATGATTAGTTTATCATATGAATGAATCTCAATGCAAGATTCATCAAACCCAAAACTAGTTCACGATGAAAACTTGGATGTCAGCGGGACTGGTTTTTACCAACCCGCTTATATGTTTGATATGGTTCAATATGTTTGGTTTAAAATCTAAAACTGGTACAATTGTTGCAAATGGTTTTTAAATAGAAAATTCTTTGAATCGGTATGGAATCTTTTACATTTTTTATGCATTTTTATGCAGTTTTCGAGATATAATCGAAAAAACAATATTTCACGTACAGTTTCAATTCATGATTACTAAGTGACCCTTAATAATAGTGTCTTCCTGTATATCAACATTTGCATCATCTAGCGTTGAATTATAGATGCTACATGCAGCGATTCAATTAATGTCCTCTGCGATGAACTCTTCTGAATTTTTAAATTTATCGAAATCAATTACTATTTAATGCTTAAACATGTTTTCCTTAATTCATTGATATGTGACAACTCACAACTTGGATCGGAATGAAAATTAAAATTTTATTTGCAATTTAAACCATGTGCCGTTGAGAGAACCCTTTTATGATGAAACAAAAACAAAAGCTTGCGTGTGTTTGTCGACTTGAATTAAAAATAATATTTTAATAGCTCCCACCTTGCAGTCCCCGCACAGAAGCAACCGATTTACTCGCCAACAATTACCGGGTAATGAGTATACGTATGCCTTTCCCCTTTTTGCGCGCCCCAACTTACCTGTGTACTGAGCAGCAGCGCTCGGGCGATGGCAAAAATGTCACTGACGACGCCTTCGGCGGGAGCGGCCAGCACAACCAGGTACGTGATGCCCAGCAGCGGTATCAGCACGAGCAGTGCCTTCGATGCCTTCCGGTACTGGCGCGTTTCGACCGTGTTCGCCGATCGTAGCTTCGTGATAAGCACCTGGGTTTTGCGCGGTATAAAGGACCATTGTTAAACGGAAAAGGGTTGGGATGCATGACTGGCATTACGAGACGGCTTGACTTACCCACATGATTCGTATGAGAAATACTAGATTGATGATCAGCACCGCACAGACCGGCCCTTGGAAGATCCAGTCGACGACTGACTCACGCATCCAGGAGCATTCGATTTCCAGCTGGAGGTGGGGCAGCATTCCCGCCCGAAACCGTAATAAACGATACAAGCAAAACACAATAACGACATGAGTGGCTTTCCGCCATCGATCGAACGGGACTGGAAAGGCTTTTCCGGGAAAAATCTAAACTAGGTCATTATACTACGGTGCTGGGAGTTGTTTTCGTTCGGTTGAACGAAGGAAATGAGTAGGGGAGAGGAGGTAGGGGAGGGGACGAGCTTGGGATGAGGGTAAATAGGGAGGAAAAAAGCTCTTGGAAAAGTCATCTTACGCTCCATTCTTGCTGCCCTGAAATGGAACACTACACTCCTACTTGCCTTCTGCCCTTTCTTTCCCCGAACGACACGAATATCAACAGCCGTTAAAGTGGCAATTTTGGCCGGCGCCCATTTAACGAGTGAGAGGTGTGTATGTGTGTCGGTGTGTTCTTATGGTTTTGTTTGCTTTCGGGCTTTCTTGATATTCATTTCCACTTTTCCACTCGGAAAGAATCGAATTGCATCAGCAGACTAACCGATGGAAAAGCATTTCTGGAGTGGCGTTGTTCGTCTTTCCTTCTTCTTTTTTTTTCTTTCTTGTGGAACAATTATTTTCCGGTTTCGAGTGTCGGACGGAATGGACGCCCAACTGGAGAAGATTCCGGCCGAAACCAAAACCTTCCAAAACTGCTCGTGCCAATGGTTTGCCACTGATCGTGGGGCACTGTTTTGAGGGCTAAAGAAAACAACAGAAGTAAAAACAAATATTCACCACTAATTGAGGGAGAGATTCGGGTGGATTTTTGTTCTGTCCGAGGTTGTGGATGGCACTTTTAGTAGGAAAGTGTTGTTGGTGTACCACTGTTTGGGCAGAGATCGGTTACATGATACGTATTATTTTAAAGGCATTTATTTTATACTAGTTAAAATGGCCCGGTTACAGGGCTACGCAGCGTTTATTGGGGGGCATGTAAGAATTGCGCTTCAATAAAACATTTTGTTTTTTTTTGTAAAATATTTTGTGTGTTGGTGCTCATATTATTTATTACGTACATTGAAGTATATAAAGTAATAATTAGTAATTTTCTTTTATTCAATCTTTTATAATTATATTGGGGATGGTGTACCTGTTGTAATAAATAATTTATTAATAAAAATTCACACTGTTTGCAATATTTTTTTTTAACCTCAGCAATCAATCTCTTACTACCTCTTGATAAACGACATTTTTAACGGCCACACCTTCCTGATCCTCTTTCACCGGTTCTGTGATGAGCACGTTCACGTTCGATCGCGATGTCACTCTTGAGAGGGCTACGTATAGCTGCCCGTGTGCAAATACCTCACTGGGCAAATACAGTCCAAGATGGTGTAGGGACTGCCCTTGGGCTTTGTTTATGGTCATGGCATAACACACTTGCAACGGAAATTGTTTTCGGCGGATCTGAAACGGTAATTTCGTGTTGTTGGTATCGCAGAAAATGCGCGGTAACAGTACATCGTCTCCCCTCCGTGTGCCGGTTATAACCCGTGCATGAACACAGTTTGGCCTAAGTGCGACGATCTGAAGTCGCGTTCCATTGCAGAGTCCTCGGGATGTGTTCAAATTACGAAGCAGCAACACCGGTGTGTAATGCTTCAACCTCAACTGATGCACCGGGATACCGCCACTATTAATAGAGTGTAGGAACTCTGCCGGTAGCATTAGAGCCTCTTGATCCTCTTGATTTACTAAAGTATCAACTGACAGATACTCATGTTCCGGTTCTGGTATGCGATTCAGGACGCTGTTATTAATCGTGGTGACGTCAACGTTTCGTGGTGACAGGATTGCCCGGTCGGAGAAATAGTCTGTGTGCTGATAGTGCTGTCCGATGTCTGGATACACTCTATTCACCAGGGACTGCACATCACCTTTGGGATCAGATGTTACAGGTAAAATCAAGTCCCGTGGTATCTTGGCATATGACTTGTCGAATCCCGGGAATGTCGCATGCCGACTCTCGCCGATGTGGAGCAAAAATTCTGCGAACTTTCTCATCTCTTCAGCATTTTGTACAGTCTGGGCTGTCTGCACGCGCATATTTTCTCGCAATCTCAATATCTTAAATTTGCCCCACAGCATGCTCCGCCGGATGCACTGCTGCAGAACCTGGGCGTCGGTACCACGCGGAACGATTGGCAGTATCTGTCGAAAGTCGCCACACAGCAGCACAACCTTATCTCCGAACGTTTTACGATTTCCCATAACGTCCTGGAGGGCGCGATCGACAGCTTCTAGAGCATAACGGCTGCTCATGGACGCTTCGTCCCATATGATAAGCGATGCCTGTCGCATCAATTCAGCCTGTGCTGACTGTACACGGATGTTACAGGAACTGTTAGCGTCCAGGTTTAGCGGTAGCTTGAATGTGGAATGTACTGTTCGTCCTCCGGTCAGTAGCAGAGCAGCAATTCCACTCGAAGCCACTGCGATTGCAACTTTTGATTGGCGTCGCGTGTACGCAAGAATTGTTTCGAGCAGAAACGACTTCCCGGTGCCACCAGGTCCATCAAGGAAAAAAAGCTTTCCATTATGCGTCTCCTCTCCTCTGGATTGTTCTGTGAAACCCGAGCTATTCACTGCTGCAGTAACTACGTCGTACACCGTTCGTTGCTCGTTGTTTAATCGGTTCACGTTTGCTAATACGTTATCCAACTCATCGATAGCATAAGAGCGCTCTGCGTCCACCAGGGAATATGTTTCGGCAGTGGATAAGGCGGATTGTAGCAGGTCAGGCCGTATCTGTACAAAGTCGGCTAACTGCGGCATACTCGGAAACATCGTCAGCGCTTTCGGCGGCGTCATTTCACGCAGGTACTGGTCGATGAGTCGCAGCGCTTTGAGGTGCTCGACAGCTCGCAGTAGCCGATTCTGCTCAGAATCTTCGACGGTGTAACGGTCCTGATTTTGCCGGTGAAAGTCTTCACAAAAGTGGTCCACGTTAGCGTCCCACAATAAGTGAGGATTTTGGGACATTCCCTCCGACAGTATCAGGGCAAATAGGTGACGCAGTTGGTTGGGCATTTGAAAAGAGACCGCTTCCTGTATGGTGCTGGATATTTGTGTGTCGTCCTGTAGCAGTCCGGACATCATCGCCGCTTCCTGAAACGTTGCACACGCGATCTCGTTCACTGTTCGCAGGTCCAAAAACGATGTCGGACCCTTCCGGTAACAAAGTAACAATCTTAAGCAGTACCGTTCCAGCTGCGCCATTGAACAGTAAACCATGCGACCAATAACAATATCAGTTTGGCGGCGACGCGCGATCCACTGGTTACCCGTACCAACATACCACGGAAACTGCTGCGTGGGTTTGGTAAACCGGTAGTGCGTCACAACTTCCTGATAGGTCAGGGAGCGAGCACGGGCGTCGTTTGCTACCAATTCGAAAAATCGCGTCAACATCGTATGGTGGCTCCGTTCAAGTACTGATTGAACAGTATCATTTTCTCGAAATATGACGCCCTGCTGGTATTCTAAATGTATCGGCAATTGTACGACAGTCACCGTTTTTGCCTGCATTTCGTAACCAAAAATAACTGCCATGGCCTGTGATGCAGAAATGTACCTTGCGTCAATGTACTGTTGTATCTCGTCGATGGAATCACTGGATGTTACGACAACTCGGTCATCTCCTTTGTAAATGTATTTGTACAAATACTTTACGCTTGTCACTGTCGAGCAGATCTCCACATTAATGTGACAGTCATATTTATGGCACAACCACGGATTATACGGGACCACATAACGGTTATCCAGCTCAGCACCGCGCACGGTAACAGTCCTTCCATTGTTGCGACGCTGGTAAACGGGATAGCCGTCCTCTGCCTCGTGTGTTGCATTGCAAAACGATTTTGGAAACCGTTTGGAACAGGCACCGTCCCGCATGCAAGGTGCTGTTGGATTCGTCCGACCACACGGTCCGTGCATCATGCATGTCCGGATGGTTGCGTGGAGCCTCTCGTTTGACGGATCTGGAATTTCTGCTGACACTATCCGGTCGTAGTCCGAGGCCAATCTAGGTTTATCCGTGTCTGCTAAAATCATCAATAGATGAGCGTGCGGCAAACCACGTTTCTGATATTCAATTACATGAATACGTGCCATTTCGAGGCCAAGTACACCAGCCGAAAGATCTGTCAGGACTGCTTTCAGCTTCTCCCGGAAGACGCGAGCCGTCAGGTCTGGTCGATC
>SIXB01003932.1:0-19431 GCA_007018985.1 Anopheles bwambae
GTCCCAAACGACCCTATTTGCATCTGGCGAACATTATTGCCTTCCCGAAAAGCCACGGCAAACACTGCACTCCGCACACCGCAAACAACTCGTTATCGTTACTGGGGCCGGGAGCGTTGAAAGTAGGATCACATGGCCTTCCGCACCGCCTTCCACCCGCCCGGGGAGGCCCGGCAGAGCAATTTAATCGATGAAATTCCATGCCCTTTTACGGGGTGCGAAAGAATTACATACAATGGCAGCATATATTTCCCGCACAACACGGTGCAGTGTGCTTCTTCTCTCTCGCGCGCGCCACCCTGTTATCGATTTTTTCCGTTGCGCCGTACGCTGCTCCCTGTCCCCCGTTTGTCTGCCACGGTTGCAACGGTTGCAGAACATAAATAGCGCTCCGCTCCGTAAAGCCTATCAGCTCCCGCCCCTCCCTCCCTCGGGTGTACAATAGTGTGCTTCGGTACTAATCATTTGGCACCATCTGGATGCAGGCAAATTTTAACACTCTTCTGTGTGCAGTGTAACAAACAGTACACACAAGCACAAGATTTACTTACCGGCGTGCGAGCGCTTCTGTTTGGCTATTGTTGCAGCGATGTAATAAAATGGCGCAGACACTCTGTCGCTCTATCTGTAGCTCTCTTTCTCTCTCCGTGTGTACTTACTTCCAACACACGACGCGCGGCCAGTACACAATTCAAAACAATCCGTGAATAAATTTTCACCTTCTGGGGGGGGTGGGGAAAAACCTCGGAAAGATATTTTGTCGCGTTGCATTCGCTTCTGCATAAAATTGACCTCTTCTTCTACTCCCTGTGTTGCTTCTTGTTGGTTTACCTAACCTTCGATTACCCAAAGGCTCTCGCAAGCCCCGCAAACACCAACCAACAAAAGGTCGATGAATAATAAAACGCGCGCGAAACATTCCTTCCGTGTTTCCGTGTTACATCCTCGAATTGCCGGGGAACGCGCGTCCTGTCGCCGATAGCCCTCGGTGTTCGGCCGGTGTGCCCTTTGGGGTGGTTTCGGCTGCCACCTCGGGTTGCTGCAACTGCTGCACGGGTCGTGGTCCTATGGAAAATCGGTCCCGCTTATCGATAATCCTTCTTCCACAAGCTTCGCCAGCTCGCGCGGGGCAAGCTGCAAATTGAATAAAAAGCCATTAAACAAAATTATCTCGCCCGAGCAAAATTCCTTTTACGGCATTTATTCCGGCCTGCTAATGGATTGCCATTGTACGCAAGCGTTGGGATGTTGGGATGTTGCGGTGCCGCAGAAATGCAGTCGTATCGCGACACCACCGGACCCAGCCAACCGGGGTGAAGATGGATGTGGAGCAAATGAAATCCTATCCAGGAACCAGGCAACCGATGCGACCAGGTGGAGGACAGAGGCACTGAAGTGTAGTGTTGGGGTGTGAAAACGAGCTAAGCCGACGACTTCGATTACACATTGGTGCATGCCAGGGTACAGCAACAACCGACCAACAACACTCCGCAAAGGTGTCAACTATGCTGCTGGCTATCGATGCATTAATTGTGTGAGTCACAACGACAAAAGGGTCGTGGTAGAAAGGGCATCATTTGGAAGGATGAAAGCTCTCTCTTTCTTGGTTTAAAAAGAGTCGATTTCTTTGAACATTGTCGTTTCGTGGTTTTAGGAAGGGTATGAATGCAACCGAAAAAAGTTATAATTAACGAAAACGATGAACGGTGGCACGGTTTCGTGTGGTGAATAAACAACAAACACCGCTCGTCGTCAATTCAATTAGCTTTATTGTAATCGTGTAAAATGAAAGAACACACACACAATTACCCAGCGCTATTTTTCATTCATTTTGCACTGGTTCACATAATTACCAAATCGTGAGCATAGAACCACGAACGCTTATTAAGGCCAATGGAACTGAAGAGCTTCCAAGGGGGGGTTCGGTGTTAAACAGTTCAACAGCCTGCGCTGCACATCGACTGCTTGAGACTTGAGAGCCCGCGGGGGGATTAGCTATCACGAGCACGTCCGTGTTGCGTGTGTACGGCTGGAATGATAGAATGTTGTGTGTGTGTTTTGTTTGATTCGCTACTGCCACCAGCAGCAGTTTGTTGCAATTTGCCTTCCATTTGTTTGTTTAATTTATGCTTTTGTTTACAGTTAATTTATGAGTGGGGAGAATGGTGTTTGGTAAGGCGACGATGAGCTGAGAAGTGTGTTGAAGAGAGGGTTTCGTTTCGCTTATCACGATTTTATACGAATGTATTTGTATGATGAGCTGATGGCTGTAGTATTCTGAATGAATTATGACATGTGATTTTAAATTTTAAATAATCTACCATGAAAGGCTGGGCGTCTCCATGTCATTTTGTGCTTGTTATAAATTCATAAATCCAATTTAATTCTTATATATTCCTTAGGTGTATATTTCTGTTTACGTCAACGAATACATATTTTATCAAAATTAAAAATCGTCTACATTATTTAACAAGTTCATTTTGGCCATAAAACCGAGTCAAATGAAATTGTGTAGATCTATCCTACTAGCTTCAATCCCACCCGTCCTAATATTAACATCACTAAAATATCACTCCACTCTTCGAAAAAAAAAAGAAAACACCCCCCAAAACCACTTGACAAGATCGTAAAACGAGCACAATCACATAAAAGCTTCATAATCTAATCCACCGTCCCAAATGACACATCCCCGAAAAGGGGATCCCCAGCCCAACCCAACGGCGCCCGGGAGAGCCAACCGCCCCGGAAAATTGCTTCCTTTCCATTCTACCTAAACCACTGCGATCGGGCACAACAGATTGAACTAACGAGACAGCAGCAGCAGCAGCAGCAGCAGCAAGCGTGTGTGCAAAAGTGTTCACCGCGATAAGGCACGCGTGCTTCGAGTTTCAACCACCCCGGGATGATGGGTGGTTGAAATTGGGTGACTCTCTAATTTGCATACCCCCTTGTTTACCTCCCCTCCGTTGTCGTGCGACGGGATAGGGAAAGGGATACACGGACACGTACACGAATTTATGATGTCGGGCTTTGGTGGTGGCGTGTACGGGTTTGAGGGAGTGTTGTTTGTTCATTTGGCACCGCATTTATGTTGCACGTTAAATTTATCTATCAGCACGGTCACTCCCGTGCGGGTGTGTGTTTGGATATGAAGTGAAGCAAGAGTGAGATTTTCTCGTTCAATTATTACCATTAGACGAAAGCAAGAAACCAAGAGATGATGATGGCGGTGGTTCCAATCCGAGCTCATTAATTCAAGCAGACACACTTTATTAGCTCACCGCGTGGAGCGAAATTTATTTGGCAAAATAATAGTCTTTATATTATGTGAAAATAATATACAGCGTTCCTAATTCAAGCTCACGCGTCGCTTCTTTGCTTTCCTTCCCATTGCGTGTTATTATTTTATCAATCATGCCGACATAATTCCAGCCTTCTGCCAAGCAACCAACCAAGCAAGCGCTGCGCGGTGATTGAAACCAACCCATCACCCTGTTGAACAATGACGCGAGCAAAACAATCTCCAAACCAAACAATCAATTCACTTGAACGCTCTATACAACAACAGCCAGCCAGGGTGGCGTAAATTGAATTGCCTCTTTCGCGTGGGTTTTTTGTTTGTGCGTTCCCTTGCTCATCATGTGCTTTTCCGTGTATAACCAGCCACCATTTGTTGTCAGTATCGGAATCAATTTCCACACAGCTCCAAATCGCTCCACTTCTGTCCCGCAATCTGTCCGTGCAATGGGGGGGGGATCTTTCGTTACGGAGCCTCCAAAGCGGTGGTTACGCTTTCATTTGCACAATATTGCTTTTCCTCCGACTCCTGTTGGGTTGGGTGTCCCGGAACATGCCGTGTCATCATCATCATCATCATCTTTAGGGCGTGGAAGAATGGGGAATCTTCTGCCACAGTTCGGTCGCCATCTTGCAGGCCGTTTGGGGGGTTTCTGTTACGTTGGTTGGCTCGGGAAAAAGATTTATTACGGTGAAAGTGATGATAAGAGAGCGTGTTTTTGTTCTTTTCCTTCGATACAATGGTTTTCGATCCGTTCCGGGCAAAGCACACTCACATACACCGTGGGATGGGATTTCTTTGGGAAATTGTTTTTGGTGCGCTAAGATAGAACAGCAGAACCAAGAAAAAGGATACGCTTCGAAATGGCTACCATTTGCGCCAATCCTTAATCTTGATTCTACCCGTGAAGACACTTGATGGGTAGAAAGAAGCGCACAAGAAAGAAACCTTTTTCTGTTGTAACATGTAATGAGCGTTGAGCGTTGCGCTGTTTTTGATATAAAGTTTTTGTTGTTCGTTCGTTGTTCTTTGCCGCTGTTGTTCTTTTGCACAAACGCAATCCCCGAATCACCTGTCGCCAGAATGAGACCATTTGGCCCCTAGCAGCATATTTTTCGAGCGTGCTACTTCCACTCCATTCCGCTTCCATTTACACAATGTTTTGTCTTGAGCGAACAAATACCTTTACCGGAAAGTGTGTTGCGATCGGGCGCTGGCGCTAGATAAAAGTGAATGGCGGGGGAAAAAAAGAGTGTACGCAAACACTACTGCGACTCGCGACTGGCGATGGTGATGGTGCGCGTGATTTATGAAACCAAACAGAAGGGACATAATGAAAAATTGCTGCCCAGGGAAAAATTATGACCATCGCCGTGCAGGTCGTCCTCGTTGGCGTCAGGTGATGCTTGATTGCGGAATAATAGGATAGCTTGAGTGTGCTTTTTTCTTACTGTTTTTTAGAGAAGATATTTGGTGTGGAATTGGGATTTTACTGCAGTTAAAGGGTGAAATGAGGCTTACAATTTGATGCAAATTTTTCGTGCTTGTTTCATGTTCATTTTATTACAAATTGTTGTATTTGCGGAACGTTTTTTGGTTTGATTCATCCAACTAACTGTCCAATTTTAAAGAATTCAACAACATTTTACCTTATCTATTTGCTCTCTCAATACAATAACGAATAGCAAAGGTAAACTTTCTTCAAAATTGTTTAATGCCATCGGACGACTTACTCAACACCTTAACCTGTTTGGACCGAATTTTTGCTTCGTTCTTTCTCCGATGCACTTTGGTCCTTTATGCACCGAAATGTAATCTCCGGAGGCCCTGTTCCCCTCTACGTACAGTCCCAATTAACCAACACCAACTAGGACGACCGCTCAATAAAACTCACACTTGTCCCCCTTGTGCCCGTACGCTGCTTTTGCCGTCGCTTATCATGCCACACAATCTCTTCATCGATCGGTCCAGCACAGCGGCACAGCGAAAGGAAACAATCGACCCAACACAATTGGTGTGCAATTTAGTGCAGAAAGCACTGTTCTCCCCCCCCCCCTTTTCATTTCTCTTTAGCTAGTAATTACCGATGTGCCCATGTACCATCCCTCGATGGTGTTCTCGTTACAAGTAAAGTCATTACAAACGAAGCCCGTCCGAGCGTACTCGGGTGCAAACTTTCCCACATCCAACCCCAAAGCCATCAGCATCGTTCGAGCTGCTGCTCGTCTTCAATAAAGAGCAAAAATAAGATAATTAATACCTGTGAGGCTTCCAGATTGAGGCGGCCCAAGATTGAATGATGAACGGTCAGAACGGCCGTTACGAGGCGTAGGGGATGATGATACGATACGGATGCAAAAATGCAACACCAATCATCGGCATCGCTGGCGACTGGCCATTGAACGAGGTGACGTGGCTTATAACTTAACTCCACACCGAAACAGCTTCCCTTGCCGCTTTGGCCGTTGAAAAGCCAATCAACTGCACCTCGTTGGCTCGTTTGCGTTGGAGTGCGTTGGATGGAAAGGGGGGGCAAACGGGTCGATTTCTTCCTAAGAAGTCGAAGTTGAAATGAAGCGAGTGGAAAAAACACGCACCTTCACGTGCCAATGAAGCAAAAACACCCTTTCCTGGTGAGGGGTATCTTTGTACGGCTTAAGAGTGCTTTTACAGCGAACCGGGAGGAGGAAAGCACCACCCCCTCCCCCCCCCCACGCTCCGCACAAGCTAGAAAAGAGAAGCTGTCACTGATCAGTAGCGTCGCCGGAGATTGCATCCACCGCTTCAGACAACTTTATGTGCAACAGGAGACGCAACGCAACGCAATGGTGAGCAAATTTATTGCCCTCCTTCCCCACTTCTTTTGCCACGACTGGGGGCCCTCCGCGTCGGCATGCAAATGCTGTTCAGAGTGGTTCAGATGCCGCTTTGCGCTAAAGTTAGTTAAAACGCATCCACTCGCAAAAAATAAGCGGCTCTACACCATCATCCCTATCGTTGGTTGGATGAGGTTGTAAAATTGTCCGATCTTTTTATTGCAATCCTTTTCAGGCAGCAGGAAGAGCGGCAGCAGCTGCAGGGAGGTGCTAATTGCGGGTGGAGAATTTTAAAAGCAATGGTAGCGTGCTCGAGATAAGCAGAGGCAGTGCATGAGCCGAGTGAGGCTGGTTGGTTGGTCGGTGCGTAATTGATTGCTGGAGAAAGAGAAGGGATGAAGGGTTGAGCGCTAATGGTGTGCTGGTGCAGATGGCTAGGAATTAGCATACCGCAATTAAACGATCAACGATCGCTCGGTCCTGGGATGGGATAATTAGATCGTTTGTGTGTTTAGTGGCGGCTGATGATGTATCGCTTGCGTAAAGAGGATGGTTTTATGTAGGGAGAGACATCAATTGGGTGAATTGTATGTATTGGAAGAAAGTTCAGTACTGGGTCGTCAAATTAAAATAGAATTTATAACGATATTCTTGGTATGTGCTCACAGACGAAAACTGCAATAATTTCTTCATAACCTTCCTGCTCTATCTTGACAACCGTTTTCCATATCTAATCCACAGTTCAGCTAATCATTGCCTTTCTTGGTGCACCGTCTCACAAACTCCTTTCCACTCCGTCACACGCACACTCACGCGCAAGCTTTAATCCCAACTTATTAAGCCATCAATGCACTCGGCTCGGTCGCAACAGCAAACCGAGCAGCAACCAAGCGCTCCGTAGACGCGGCGAGTAAAAATATTAATAATTTAATCCCATGAATTATTCCCAGCCTATCGGATTACGCGATGCATTTCGCGCGCCGGTGAAAAGTTCAACCACCGAATTATACATCACCGCCCCGGGTGTGCACCACCCGAGTGCTGCAGCACGGCAGGCGTGCCCCAAAAGCCAGCATATTCTGCGGAAATTGAAACCTGAAATCCTGCACATCACACACCGAAATCAACAACAACAAAAACCGCTCCACAAACGAGCAAAGCGAGAAAATAAACTCCCAAACAAGCGCTTGGAAACGAGAAAACAAACGAGAAATATTTTTCTGAAACTGATTATCGGGACGAAATCTGCGAAAGCGAACGAAACACACCGAGCAATGCACCGAGTCCGAGGGCTCCAAAAGCATCCCCGTTTCGCAGCTTCTTCGCTTTTCGGCCGTTCTCCTGTGCTCCCTTCTCAGCAGCTCCCTCGGCCACTACCATCGCACGCATGATTTGCTGTGACGATCATCATTCAACGCCCGGTATGCGGCAAACGAGCCAAGAAGAGGTTGTTCGTTCCTTGTGTTCGGGTGTTCTGTGTGTCGGTGTGTGTGTGTGCTTCAAATTATTTAAATGTTATAAAATACGCTCAACAAGACGGGGACCACACACGTCGAATTTCCCATCGGAGTCCGCTTGGGCCGGGCTTTTCTGGCTTTGCTCGGCGCTGCGTTCTTCCAAAGTACCGAAACCAAATGCTCGCGTCGGATGTTGCCGCTTGTTCGTGTGGAACGATCTTGCGGACGGAAGGAGATTGCACATTTCTGCAGCAGTGAAAGAGAAATGAGATTGAACGAGAGAGAGAAAGAGTGTGTATGTGTGTGAGAGAGAGAGAAGGAACTTTAAGGCAACTCGGGATGCTAAACGGTGCACACTTCACTTCACAAGCTTCGATCGTTCTCCTCTGTCAGCTTGATCGCGGCGACGCTGGGTGAGGCTGCAGATCAGGGAACGGACACATCCGAACACGAAGGTGCGCGCACGTTTGAACTAAAAAAAAATCCCCCCGGTGAAACATAAATGCAGCGACTCGTCCTCACTGTCGATGTCGTTGATACTGGGCATGCAGATAAGTTTGTTGAGCGCTCAACAGCCAGGGGTCAAATCTCACGTATGCACACGTTCGCTGACTGTTTGCGGATAATGATAGCGGTAGGGCGAAGAAGGACCTAAAGTCGCCAACCGGGCCAAGCGGCGCGAATTGAAACGTGTATGATGTTCACGAGCGGCCCAGGATAAAAACGGGTCGAGAGAAATGAGGTTTTTTTTAAAGCTTGGAGCAACTCAAAATTGCGTTCCCTGCGCAGAAGCCGAAGAATGTTGAATGTTAAGAGGAGGGAAATAACAGTTTAAGGAAAAAAGAAAGTGTTCTGGAGAGTGTACGGAGGAGAGCACTTTAGCCAGGTGAATGCCCTTTTATTAGATTCAGTGTACTGCTTGTACGAAAATGATTTATTTACTTCTCATTGTGAAAGTATGCAAAAGAGGGGGTTTTAGATAGCAAAACTGATCTTTTTATAGCTTTCCTCCTTGCACACAAAAATAAACAAAACTTTGTGGTCCTCTTTGTAACATGTGGTTTTGCCCCCTGCCTAGCATGATGACTTTTATTTGTTTGCTATATAAAAGTCGTAAAAATTTCGCCCAATCAACAGTAATAATCGAAAGCCCCGGAGGAAGTGCTAGGAAAAAAATGATCCTTCACAAAAGCCGCTGACACTGACAAGCTGATGGGTTGATGAAATATATCACATTTATTGCTCTACCATCTTTTTTTGTTTCGCCGGGCTGCTCGAGCATGCAATAGGCAGTTCCTTAAAGACGCTTACGTTGCATCGCAGCCGCGAAGGTCCTGTTTTGCTAAGGACCCCTCTCTGGAAGGGCAGCTACAGCACAACACGAAAACACACATCTTCAAGCACCAAGCCCCAGAATTGCTCGAGCGCGGTTGCACGGGCGGCCCATCAAAAACTGTTTACCGAAGCAATGTCGACCGATGCGTCGCAAAAAAAAGGGAAGAGTCATGCCAGCCCGTGCAGCGCACTAACCCACAATCGCAACACACACACACACACACACACAGTCAGTAGTTGCCGACAGTACTTTCGTACTTGAATGTACTTATTTATAATAAATATACATGTACGAACTGTCAAGTGAACAAACAGCCGAACAAACTTGCCTACCGACTCCCTCTACCCCTCGGAAGCACCGGCCACGGCCTCCCAGGCTGGATCCAGTTTTTTCCCTTTCCCCGCAGTGGTCCTCCAGGCGCCCCTCCACGTGTGCACTGTTCGCGTTGGCCCTTGCACAATGGCGCCATTTGGCCATGGGAATTCCTTAGCCCTGGGGGTGGAAGAAGGACCCCGGGCGGGGGGTGGTGGAGTGATGTCAAGCGGGTCCCGTAAATTCTTCCCTCCCTCGTGTGCATTGTGCAAAACGGCAAGCAGCAACACACACACGTACAAAAATGGCAATAATAATAAGAAAATAGGGTCCACTTACTCAGCAATATTTGTGCAGATATTGACAACAAGCTGTTTGCTGTCGTTTCACTACCAACTTAAAGGGGGCGGGAGAGGGCAAAGAGGAAAGTAGGGCCCCCTCCTGCGGAGGCCTGTGCACCCAAGGGAGGTTTGCGATGAGCGATTATGTTGGTAAAGAAAACATAAGAAACCAATCCACCCACCCGGGCCGATGGAGAGGGTCCCAGAGAGGATCGCCCCCGTCGTCGTCGACCGTCGTCGTCCGTTGTTCCATTTCATAATAAATCCAATTCCGTTTATGTCGGGTCGCATGCGAATTGCAGCGCGATGCCTCCCTCAATCGGTGCACTTTTATTATATGACTTTGCCAATAAACTGCGCATGATTGACATGTGGCCAATTGTATTGTAAACGAGCAATGCGAGCTGCTTCTGGCGTGGCGCGGGCGGGCGGCCTGTGGCTTGGTGGGTGGATCGATAATAAACTTGCTCGAGCTGAATTTTCGATTCGAGTGGCATTGTGGGTATGTGGAACGTGCTAGATGACAATTGTCTTGAGGCCCCGGGAAACGAACAAAGACGAGAGCCAAACGTTCTGTGAAGCTCATTAGAATCGATCGGAAACCGTAAGATGGGCAAATGAAATCGTTAAATAGAACAACGAGGTCTGTCGTCGGTGGGAGCGTCTCCTGTACGTTAAGGTAATTTAATTTGTAGTTGAAGCAAGCAAATTAAATTTGTTGAAATTCGGGAGGATTTGTTGAAGCATTGAGTCTCTAAATCATAGAGTAACGAGGAGCAATGTGAATCGTGATGTCTAATGTTGAACTTCCCACATCAAATCAAGTTTATATATAACTAGAGAGCAGTTTTCAATACATGTTCTTCTACTTATACTACTTCGACATTCGCCTTCAGTTAGACTACCAAAAGACCTCTTCCAGCTGTACATTAGACACTTCGGTGGGATATCTCTCACAGAAAGGGCTGCCCGTAAAATAGACCATTTCATGGCGCGTAAGCTCACTATCCACCACGCAATAACAACGGGTGACAACAGGCCGACTTCATTCGAACGCCGCTCGTATATCGAACATCCCCCGAACAACACCCCTATCCGCTGTGATTGTCGATCCCTTCCGTCCTCCGCTGTCCCAACCAACCGAACTCCGGATAAAACTGACAGCCGCCGAGAGGTAGCCTCAAAAAAAACACCATTAAAACTCCCGTATCCCAAAAAGAAGACAGACAACGCGAGCAACACAGCCACAGTGTCGTAAAATGCGGTCTAAAGTGCGCGACGACGACGACGCACTCGGCGCACACGAAAACAACGCAACACAAAAAGCGGCCCCCAGACCCGGCGTGTCGATCCTAAGCAGCGACGGTGATAAACCGCACCTCAAGCTTTCCGTCCCGCGTAGCGGATCGTGGTGTCGCGCGGTCGGAATTTAAGCCACTTTAGTCACCTTTCGAAACGCGGCACCGCGGCGAGGACAGCCGCGGTTCCCGGTGGCGGTGGTGGTGTCCTGTGGTGAGCCGCACGGATCGGATCGGCGGCTTTTGCCGCCGATGAGGTGTGTAATCTTTATGGTTTTATGGCGTCGAAGGCGGCGGCATCGGGACAGTGGGGCTGTGAGGCTGCGAGGGCCACCCCGGGACGGTTCGGTTGTAGTAAGCCGGTACCGGTAGTTGTGACAGGATAAAACCGTCATTTAGCGGCGGATGACGATCGAACGCTGCGGGGGTATGCTGCGTGGTGTGGGTTAAAGGCGCGATCGTTGAAGGGTTTTGGGTTTTGGATCGTTCGGTACGGAACAATAGGACGGTGTGAAGGGTGTGCCTTTAGTGAAACCACAAGCAATTGCTTGTGTACAGCGCGTTTCAAGATAAGCGTTAGGATGGTCATTTTTTGGACATTTTACAACAAACTTAGCGGGCTGTTTAAAGGGCCGCGTTTATGGTTAAAGTGATCGTATCGATGGGAAAGTTGAATCGTACGTTTGAAGTATTTTAAACTTAACCTAACGAAAACAAAACCTTCATTTAATTTTCACCACATATTTTTTCTGCCAACCTTAAACATCTTAGTATGTACCTGCTAAACGATTGCCGCATGGTAGACAGCAGCAACAACAAAAAACCATTCCCTTAAGGACACCGATCTGTTGAATGATCTCGTTTACGTGACGTGCCTGGTCTGCGGTTTGCACCACGGATAGGCATTAAATTGTTGCACACAATCCGCACAGCCACACACACACACACACTAGCAGCACCCGGAGCGTAAATTGAAGCTGTCAGGAGGACAACCGTACGCCGTTGATTACCGCTTGGCGTTTGTGCTGTGCGAAGGGTAAGCAGACGGTTGAGCAGCAGATCGTTGCACAAATGGCACGTTTTTGTCTCTTTAATTTCATACCTTTGGGGCCTTCGGTGGGTTTGCTTTCTTTGACAGTTGTGTGTGTGTGTTGCTTTGTGTTCAGCTTTTAATTGTGGCATCAACCACGACCTGTCTAGACTGCAACTGTTGCTAACACAAGAGCTGGTGCTCTCGATTGATAGTTTTTAGAATATTTTCTATCAACCTGAGTCGCTGCCCTGTACCAGCCGACCGAACATAATTATGATGCTTCTTTTCTTACAGAATTTCCCTGCATGCATCATTCGAGCAGCGTAACGGGAGGTCCTCAAACGATGTCCATGCCAAATCCTCTTCACACTCTTACCCCAGTGCAGTGCAGTTTTGCTTGCAATGTTGCAACGATAGCGCACCACCACCACCACCACAGCAGGACCTATTAGCCACGGCCATCCATCCATCTCTTCCCATACCGAGGTCAACTTTGGCTCTATGTCTTCCTTCCTTCCTGCCCGGCATTTGCTTGTCCTTGCTCGCAAATGAACCATCGTCCTCCTTCTCCATCTCCTCCAGACCGTGTCCCGGGGACGCTTTGTCTTGTTATCCAATTTAAACGTATCGGTTACAAGTCATTAGAAGTGGAACCTCGGCAACCCCAAATCTGTTACGGATCCCTGCTTAACTTCGGACCGACCAGTGTGTGTGTGTGTGACAGCAAACTGCAGCCTGCATACCTGACTGTCCCGACACTGAACCGGCCATTCGGTACGCATCGGTGGCAATGTTTCACCACAGCGATGGAAAATATTTTGACTTTTTAATCGGATCTTAAGCTTTTGGGTTCGTTCTTGTCGTTTGTGAGGCTGTTGTTTTCTTTTCTTCTTCTGGGGATGTTCCGAGCAGGATTTACCTTCTTACGTTCGTTCTGCGCTGCAGGTTGGGAAAGAAAGCTGGCTCTAAGGGGGAAGGAAAGGTAGTTTGAGCGTTGTGTTTGTGTACGCTGTGCACGCATGGGAAGCATGGCATAAATGTACAAAAACAAATAAAAACACATAAATTGCAGAAGGGCGTTAAGGGATAATCTTATTGGATGCAACAATTTGCGTACGCAGCCTGATCGTCATAAGGATAAGCGTCAAAGTCAAGGTATTTGGCAAAACGACACAACACAACACATGATCTTCGAACGATCTTTTTTCTGGGTATTCATGATCGGTTTGGCCACGGGGATAACGCTCTGTGGACATGTTGATGGGACAGTAGATTGTTTAAAGGGGTAATCGGGTTAAAGTAAATTATTGTAGTTTAAATTATTCAAGCAGTATTTCTGGAGTTCCTTTTCGAACAAGCAGTCAAAAATAACAAACAGCTCATAAATGAAAAAAAAACTATTACAGTTGATCAAGGCAACCTAAATAGAAACCATTTATGGAGGCTAATCGGTAGCCCAACTAGCTGGAAATATTTTCAACTAATAGAGTCAATTTTACTGTCAAGCTGGTTCGTCAGGCTATCAAAAGACAACGCAGACCATTTCTGAACCTTTGCTAATTACTACATCCACGATCATCGTCATCAATCAATCGAAACGTCTCAACAGACGCTTCAGAATTGGTAGCTCTAAGTTCGAAAGTAAAACTTTGCTGTCCGTTTTCATTGCGCCATTTGTATTTTATATTTATTCGTCCAACCATTTTGCAGTCATTCGAATCGATTCTCCACCAACAAACAGCTACAAAAAGCTGCTCGCGAGATCGCGAGAGCGATATTTTAGGAAGCATTTACGAAAGCCCATGGACGAAATCTTCCTTCCATTCCAACACTTGTTCGCTGCGTAGTGTAGAAAAGCGGAAGGAAAAAAAAGGAGTCCGAAAGAAACCATCCATAAATTAAACATTCGGCCCGGTCCCATTGTACGGTGACCGCAATGTTTAGAACATATTCTTGCCGCACCTGCCACCCGCCTCTGGCCGCTTCCAACCAGGAGGACTCCAGTGCCGCAAACAACAGTGCGCTCCGTTCCGCAATCGCACCACCGGCCATCCCGGTGCGTCGCAGGGTTCATTTTGATAAATGTGCCCGCCGACGGGTGTTTCTCCCTGGCTGGGCTGGCCGGCGCAAACACAGCGACCACAGCGGTGGGTAGCTGGTGGTGGGTACCGTCGCAGCGGGTTGATCTTAAAACAATACGCCTTTGCCAGCATTCGGTGGCTTCTGCCTGCTGATAGCATTCGAGTCGGCTGCGGGAACCTCTGGGGGCGGGGTGTGCTCCTTTCATCCGTTTTTGGTGGAACGATTTTTTGTTGTTGTTTATTGCTTTTGCGTTTTGGTAAATAAAAATATAACAAAAACATCCGAAACCGAAAGGCCTCTATTAAGAGGAATGCAGGGGTTTTCGATAGAAGCTGCAGGAGACTGTACAGCAATCGGGGAAGGATAGCTGGAAACAGAAGAAAGAAGGCCAAAGTATTTCGTTGCAGTTTCAAGTTTTACAACCAACATGGCTGCGTCGTTGATTAGTTCCGATGGAATAGATTGTAGCGTTCGAATGGAATCTTTCCGTTTTATTGGATCACCGCATCGGAGTATTATTCAACCTGCCGTCTAATGCCGCTTCCCCGTAGGTTCAAAAATCAATAATCAATTTGCTTATTGCTTGACAGGACTGCAGACCAGGTTCCCTTTCCCGGTTCCCGAATGAATAAATTACACCAATTTCCATCTTGTTCGTCCTTGCGAGCATTTTGATTGCCTTCGTAATTGGTTCCATTTTTCCGGGAATCTTTACCCCCCTCCCCCGACACGGGAAATTCAATCAACCCGCTGTATGCGCAAAAGGACTCGAGCTGCTCAATTATGAATCATTTGGTGTAATTTTTCCCTAAAATGTGCACGCGCTTGCGTCGGGAGCGGTTGAATTGCTTGAATAAATATTTGCTAATCAAAATTGTATAACCAACAGCAATGTAATGGAATATCTCGGTCTTCGTTTCAGGACGAGCTTTTACCAGCACACAAAAACGCAAGAAAACTCCCTGTTAAAGCCTAACACAATCGCTTACTTTGAATCGGTCGAGCAATCCCAATTGCTAACGCTCCTTGAAATGCGATACCAAGCGATGCTTGGCGTTTTCGATCACGCAATCCCACAGTGTGTTTGCCCACAATTACCGCAGCAGGCGATGATGCACTTTTCTCCGAACTCATCGCTTCGTCAGCACGTCGATGTTGTCGATGCGTTTGGGTTTGGGCCCCTTTCCGGAAAAGGGGCTGTAAAAGACAAACTCGGAACTCAGCACATATGGCGCTCGTGGTGGCAAGTTTGTTTCCGTGCTGAGAGCTGCAGCAGCTCGCTAAACTATGGTATCGAAACGGTGACCTAATGAGATATATTAGCCAAAGGGATAACAATGGCAATGAGGCCTAACGAGGTCCTAATTGTTACCAAACTTCGTGGTTACGGCAAAAGATAACACTTGGATGGGCTCGTTTTTTCTTTTCTTTGGGGTGTGCAGAAGAAGCAGCGTAATGTGCTGCTGAATTTGCGGTTAATTTAAAGGAGGCGAATGACACACGAAAACTAACAAACGAATTTCTAGGAACTCGGTGAAGAATGCGTCTGTGAAGATCGTATCTTAAAACAGTTAAAATACATTGTTACACACTAAACAAGCCAGCCACAAGCGTACGTGCGTGAGAGGCTGTATGGATGTAAAGCAGTTTCTGATAATTCATTTCATATCTGAGCATCTTAAACCGAAACCTACCCGCTTTAATAAGCTGTTCATGTCAGATTGATGCAGTTGGTACTGTGCTTGTGTTTGTATGTTCCGTTTCGCTCCTTCGGAAAATTATCCCTCAAATCACTCGCCAAACAATGGCATCTTCTTCCAGTGCGCTTCCCTATCATCGTGCCCATCCCCCGAGCACCGGCGCAGTTTTCCGCAGCAAGTTATCTTGTTAGTTGTCAGTGTCCGCATGAAGCGAAATATAATAAATTGTTCTCTTAATTCAATTTATATATGAATTTATTCCAGGGCCACTTCCCACCATCTCCACCATTATCGACCCGCCAAAGGGCCTAAAGAGACGAAGCGACAAGGTACGAGAACAAGCCCTCTCTCGTGTTGTGTGCGGAAGGGACATTCACAGAGAATGCATCTCCGCATGACCACGTCGAACCTCCGCTTGGCGAGCTTGGCGAGCTTGCGTACGAAAGCGAATGCTTTATTGCCGCTGCGCTGTGCGATCACATTTCAGGAATAAAATTTATCTCCCTTACCCCGTCGGCATACGCACATACACACCCGAACGACGACGACAACGACGAAGGCGCAACCGTAAACGGCAGACGGCAGACGAACAGCTTCCAATGACAACGACTACTACTACTACTACTACCACCTTCGACTACTTCTACCACTAGCTCGACGCTCAAACTCGCCACAAACGCAAACAACGCGTAGTGGGACAACTTCTTCGCCTTCGACGACAACATCGTTTGCGTTCGGCGTTGTGCTCCTTTGGGAGCATAAAAGTGATCAACTATCAGCCTCCTGCTCAGCTTCCACTCCCTCTTTTCCTTGCTGCGATCGCGATCGCGTTTCGGTTTCGTTCTGTGTGTACGGTTTTGTTCGTCGTTGTTTTCTTCCATCGTTTCTGCGCCCGCTCGCTCGCTATTAAAATGGCAATGACAAAACAAAACATACATTAGTACACGCATTACCGCAAGGCAACCGTACAAAGCAACAGGGGTAGAGCAAGACAGACAGCGAACGATCGACGGAGGCACATGCGGGAGGAAGGTCTTTGCGACAAAACTTCCCTCGTTTCTCCCCTCCTTCCCCCCTCGTATCGAGCAGCATGAAAATCGAGCGCATTAAAGAAACAGCCACATCTACTGCACGAACGAAAGACTGAAAGCGACGAACCTTCCTCCCGATCGGGCACCGATCAACACAGCGGGGGAAAACGGTGGAGAAGAGATAACAAGAAGGTACAAGCATGAAAGAGGATCGTACTGGTTAGGGGAGGGGGGGCTCGAGAGTTGTCAGGAAGGGACTGGGGGAAAAAGATGGTAACAATTCTGCTCCGCTAATGGGTCTCCTGCCAATGCTTGCGACTGCCTGTGCGAGTCGTGCGCACGCGGGCAGGCATTGCGTCTCTATAAAGCAGATTATTAAATTGAGCGTTTTGTTCACCGGCCACCCCGCGTCCCGGAGACCTTCGCCGTACTCCATCCAGCTGCATTCTATGCGAATTCTATGCGACCAATGCCATCGGTTTTGCCGTCCGTTTGCACTGCCGTCCGCTGCCGATCGCGTTTGTTTTATTTATTTATGTCTCTCCGCTGCAATCGCTTCCCCCTTTTTCCCCTCCTCTGCGTTCCATTACACGTTCGATAGCGCATACACACAGACACATATTATGCGCCTACATTACTTTTTATGCTTGCTCTGTTTGCACAAACGCTCACTTCCTTCGCCAGTGCCTGACCACTAGCCTGATTATATGCGTCACTAAAGGGTTTCAATATATCACCGTTTGGAAGTGCGCATGCATGGGGCATTGATTCGCGATCGTGTGAAACGAAAGGAAAGCAGCTAGCGCAGCATTAAAGCAGCCCCTATCGGAGACCTTAAGCAGCAAGAGAAATAAGCATTGCATAATGGCAAGAGTGGTACGTACGCTTGGTGCAAGAAAAAAGGGCCAACAAACTATTGAGTGATTAGTTCAGTTGCAACGTTACGTGATGGTCGATCGAGCGACCGAAAGGGGCGATAAAAGTGGGAATAGATTTAATGGTACTTTGGGTGTGCAGTTTTTTTTTCAACTTTGTGCTTAACGGCGTGATTTTCAAGGACTGTGCCAGTGCATTCAGCCAATAAAACCAAACCCCCAACGAGCGATCGATCGGAATTAAGTGAGAGAAATTAATATGTTGATCGTCCCTTGTTTGGTTTATCTGATAGAATAAATCAATTCCATCCCTCGCTAGCTGCACTGCGGCCGGGGTAAAAGAGTGGAGGGAAATTGGCACGTCGTTGTACGTTTTCTTCCTTCGCTCGCTTCGCGGTTTGTGGTCCCGGGTTCGTTGCATTAAAACGTTAATTAACGTCCAACGAGACGGTGTGAAAAATGTTTAACCGACCGATCGTCGTTGGATCTCTCGCTCGCTCGCTCCCTTTCATTCTTCTACGCACAGAGTAATCAATTTGTAGCCCACGACGTCTGGCGTGGTAAGATTCGGCCAAACGGACCCAACTGACACTGATCATGCACTCCGATCACGATCCTCCGCAGCAGCGATCGACAATTGAGATTGCGAGATTCGCGCTCCGCTTCTGAACCATTACCTTCTTGCAAGCCTCTGCATGAGTGTGTATGTGTTTTTTTTGCAGTTGCGATGTCGATGTCTAAATCGATCATAAAATTGACGACCGTGTTCCCCACCCGCTCCCTTGCGCTGCTCGTTGCATCGTGTCAGAAAATAAAACATTTTACTTCCAAGAAGCGCACCTTCTCGCTGCACGGTGTGCAGAAATTCCAAAACTCTGCTGCAAAAGCACACCGGGAGGAGCTGGCACCAGTAAAACGGAAACCACATTCCGCAACCCGCTCTGTGACAGTGGTTCTCGCACATTATTGTGCAGCCACCACACAGCTCCCGCAGGGGTGGGAGCAAAAAATGTGAACCACTTCACGATCGAGCGAACGATCGATCGATCGGGTGCGACCTCTTTCACTGACCTGTCCGCGTGGTGGCAATTATGATTGCTGGCAGGCTCTGGCGGGCAGGTCGGTCCCGATAGTAATAATAAGCTCGGAGTTGGACTCGCAAGCCGGAGTAATTAATACCCGAACCCGCAGTCCAGCCCGGCCCGGCCTGCCTGCTTCCGACGTTCCGCCAGCTCAGTGGGACTTATGAATTCATCATTAAATCAATTATAATTACCACCAAGTGAACCCGTTGGGCCCCCTGCTCAGGACCGGTTCGTGCGATAAATCTTCACAAATCTCTGAGCACATTGCACTGCGGACGGGGACGAGAGAGCGCGCGCAAAAGATTCCAAACGCGCTCCAGCAGTTTGCGCGATGATTGATAATTGCGCAAATATCTTCCCGCTGGTAGGTAGGTGCGTTATCTCCCATGGGAGACCTCGCTGGGGAGAACTAAACCACGGTGAGGCTAAGATTGCGACCAGGTATGCTACTCCACCCTTCCCACCACGGCGGATGCGCAAATGGATCAACACTGTTCTGATGGTGCTCATGCCGCTGCTGCTGCTCCTGCTGATGAGCTGCGTTAGCTTCAAGACCACTTAGCCGGTGAGCTTGTTTGGTCAGTTTGAGGGCAGTGTGAGATGTGAAATGGATTGGCCGGCTGGATATTAGGCCGCTCGTTTGTGACGGGCCGGCAAAGAAGAAGTGTGATTCATTGCAGCAAATGAACTCATTGCGCCTTCTTATTGCATCGCACGTTAGCGTGGTGCTGTGATTCGTTCATTAAAAGTGTGTTATAATGCCATCA
>SIXB01003933.1:0-19174 GCA_007018985.1 Anopheles bwambae
AAAAAACAAAAGAAAAACAAGGAAAAACCGTTAATTCAGCATCAATCTTTACGATAGTAAAATTACTTTTTTTACTTTAAACGTGTTGCCCGTGTTCGCGTGATCTCTGTGTCTATTACCGATACTCGTTTGCTGGCGGATCAGATTCGCCACCTTTTCGAACTCCTCGCTGTCTACGTCACCGTCCCCGTTCAGGTCGAACATCCGGAACGCGATCTCAAAGTGGCGCCGGGATGCTGTGGATGGGAGAAGGATGCAAAAAGAGAGAAAGAAAGAGAAAGAGAGAGAGAAACAGAAAATGGGAAGAGAGAACACGTTTAGTGATGTTTGCAAAATTAACTCTAAAGATAAGAAATTGAATATAAAGTGAATAACATAGACCATATAAAGATAAACAACACAAAATAGAGAACGTTCAAGTAGAAGAAGTAATGTGAGATAAATATTTGTACTTTACATTAATAAGAAAAAAAACAACATCTAAATCTTCTATTTAGAGAGTAAAGGAGGAATAAAAGAAAGAGTAAAAACCTATTATCTACAATATTGCCTCAACAAGTAGGACAGGTATAAAAGAAAAGTTTCGCACACACTCCCGAGCGCAACCATACACATATAAACACAACCTAATGCTGCTCTCCCCATCCATCCTGATCGATACCTGATTTTAGAACGTTTCCTGTGATGCTTTAAAAAGTATCCTTAATGAAAGAGAGAGAATGATATACAAGACAAGCAGCCACAGCGCAACCTAAAGCCCTTGGAAGGCAGCACGGAGGGCAGCAAACACACACAGAGCGCAACAGCTTTGGCAATAATAACTCTTTCTACACACTACACGCTACGCGGCTACAACACAAACCCTTCAGCAGCAACAGCAAAGCGCCGCCACGGCCAAAAGCTTTCTATAACCTGGTCTTTCTCTCCCTCTCTCTATCTCTACGCGAAACATGGCAGCAGGTGGTAGCAGCGAAAATGGTTCAAAAATTGCTATATTTCCGCCTTTCCGATGTCCGAGCGAGGTCACCGAGCGAGCATAAGCGCGTTTCGCGGCCGTCCGTTTTTGAACGGGCAACCGGAAATTGCCTCATCTGCTACAACCGACCAGTTTCCGTTGGCCGAGAATCGAAGAACACGGACCGGAGCGGCACCTACCACAACTACTACTACTACGGCTCGTTTCGGTCAGTTCCTTTGCATGTTACGCGAGAAGTTCGCTGCCAGAGCGTTGAATTTAATACACACCCCCAAGAACGACCTCCTGTTGGGTTTGGGTATAAATTTCCTACAAGCATAAAATTACACATCCTTCTAGCCTTCCAGCCGAGCCATTTTATGCACACACAAAAAAAAAGCCTTGCCTTGCAGTAAGAACACACGATGAAAAACGACCCCGTCCTCCTCCATCGGTCAACAAGGAAAGCATCCGGCGAGCGCGCCCCCATTTTTTGTCCTTGTTGATACTACCCCAGCGGGAAAGCATTTTCTATTTTTAGGCTTCCTTTTAAGGACACACTCCCGACATACTTGCCAGCAACGGGTAAAGAGTGCAGCAGTGTAGTGTTTCCTGTTTTCCGTGCTGCTACAAACGCGCTACAAACAACAGGAAGGATGGATGAATGTGTGGATAAATGGACGAGGCTCAAAGCCTCAAAGCCTTGTGCTATTGCAAAGAATTCCGTCTTCCAATCCCAACTCCTCGTCACAGAAGTAGGACAACAACAACAAAAACACAGCAAAATGCAACAGAATGCAACGGGTTTAAACAAAGCAGAAAACGTACCAACACAAAGAAGTAGAACACGTTGGTGGATGGGGATGGGGGGCTGACATTCAACCGGGTGGTTCCGGTGGTATTGCCGTCCGGTAAGGGGCAAGGCAGTACCTCGTCGCACCGAACTGGTACACCGCGGGCCAACAAAAACAAGCGGAAGCATGGCACACATACCCACACGCGGCGAGCCATGGTGCGCTTGTGTTGGTTTTCCGTTTCCTTAACAGCCGTTAGCCTTGTTTCGACTGTTGTCGACGGATGGTGTGTCTTTGTTTGTGTGTGTGTGTGTGGTTGGGATGCATGATAAGAGAAGTGCACTCGTTAGTAAATATACACGCTCACACACACTCACACACACATACACAGGAACGTGCGCGCGTGGTGGCGCGCATGACGCTCCTTTGAAAGCGTGCCGAATGATGGAAAAGAGCACCTTCATACACTACAGAGCCAAAAACAAAAACCGAAACGGATGTGCACTTCCACTATAAAAACGGAGGACGTACGTCATTTGAATGGCATCGGTTCGACGATCCTTTTTGCATCGACGAGAAGAGGAGGGCGCAAAGCAAAACAAAACACCCCTCTTCACACAGTAGTGGGACCCATTTTTTTAAAGCTTAAACCCTTTGATGACATCAAGCTAAGGGTCTGGAGGGACATCAGTCTTCCGACCCCAAGGGATGGGAGGGGGGGAAGCAAAAGCATTCCAGGAATTTCGCGCGCGCAGGTCACAATCGATACACGATGGAGACGCCCGGTGGTTTGTTCGCGCGAAAGCTGGCTGGTGCGCGTGGCGGAGGAAAGGAAAACATACGCCGGAAACCGAGCGCAACGAGTGCAAATGGTGTGCGCAAAAAACGAAAGAAAGGCAAGCATGATCAAGAGAGAGAGAGAGCAAGAGCGGGAGTGGTAAGAGAGAAGCAAACTACTAGAATGTTCTGGCAAAGCATTCTGGTTGCCGGTTTATTTTCGGAACTGATTAACCGACACACATCATAGTTATGTGTGTGTGTGTGTGTTTTTTTTTTCTGCCCCAACGATATGCCTGGAATGTGGAAAAGGATAATGGTAAAAACGTGTCTCACTTATAATGGTGATAATGGCACAGAGAGCATGCCGATACAATCCCAAACTAGCAACTGGGTGACAGGGTTAATCACGTTATTTAATAGACACAAACAGACACATTTTTGGGATTTTTGTGCCACGCTGTTCGCATGGACACAGAATAGTAATATCTCTAACGCAATGGGGCAAAATTAGCAAGGCATCATTTTGGAGAGCGACATTTCCACCGGCCTTGAAATGAAATGAACTTTAACACTTTAAGCGCCGTGTCGTGTAAAAAACCCTAACTGTCGGCATACCTCACAAACTAATGGATAAAATTTAAAAATATGAAATTATACTAAATACAGTCGTTGTCGCTAGATTTTTGTTTCTCTAACTCACATAATTTTGTCTCTAAGGCTCGAATTTTTGACAGTGCGCATCAATTTTTGTCTCTAAGGCATCAATTTTGGACTGCAAGTCAATTGCTTTGTTTACAAAGTTTAACGTAATGTCTAAAACTGTGTGTTCCAAAAGTATTTAGTTTAAGTTAAGAAGTTAGTAATTTCATTGATTGATTCATTCATTGAAACATTTTTATACCAATTTTAATGGAGTCAAAAAATTGGTATGTACTTGCAAGTGTAAACTATGGCTTTAGAATTTAAAAAAAACACTTTTTCTGCAAAAATAAACAATCAAATTACACGATGTAGTAGAGTTTTTGTGACGTTCAATTATAGTTGTCATAAATCTACTTTAATACCTTGTAAGTTTATCATGATTCCTGGAAGAGTAGACACTAGAATAGGTGAGTTTGAGTTGAAAAATTGCTGCGCACTGTCAAAAATGTATAATATAGAGGCAAAAATTGGCGTCAACGACTTTAACTATCCTACCGGGTCGGTATCGTAATACAGTCTTCCACTCACACGACCTAACAAAATGCCCGTAATGGAATGCCTCCACAGGTAGGACTGACTATCCTGCTACGGGTAAACCAATAAGTCACTGAAAGCCAAAGTTCACTAGTGGTATAGACAGGCCTCGACCGAAAACGGTTGTTGTGGCAAAGAAGAAGAAAAGGAAGAAGAAGAAAAGGAAGAAGAAGAAGAAAATGAAGATGATGAAGAAGAAGAAGAAGAAGAAGAAGAAGAAGAAGAAGAAGAAGAAGAAGAAGAACACTTTAAGCGCCGTGTCATATAAATTCGCATGACGGTTTTGCTCACCGCTCGGCATTGCATCTGCCGCTCAGTGATTCTCTTGAGAACGAATGAGGTAGGAAAGAGAGAACGAGAACGACATATGCTACGCCGCTTATCGCAATGAAACAAAAGAGTGATAACAGTCGCACGAGAAATTATCGCTCTCATCGCTCTCTTGCCATGCGCTACGTGCTCACTCAAAAACTGTGACGTCAGGCCGGCGGTCAAAGTGTTAATAAATCCACTGACATTTAAAATATTTGCAATAAAACATTTTTAGGCAAATGTCCACACAGGCACCATCGTGCTCAGGTCACCGCACGCAAAAACAAACCGCCACGTTTATGATACGACGGACGGGCCCCGCGAACGAGGGTGGATGGTCCCGCGCACATAATTAGAATCGGGCCCACAAACATCAACAACACGAACAAACAACACCCATGTTTTGATGACATGAAGGGGCTGGCCGTCTCTGCTGGGATTTGTGTATGCCCCGTCATCAAACTAATCATCATCGGTACAACGAATAGCACACAAAAGTGGGATCCCGTCGTGATTCCCAGCGCTGTCGCTATACACACTCCCTCGTGGGAGATACTACAAACACTCCCTCGTTGCGGACGAGGAGAGGAGCGTCCTTCAAGGGGCAGAGCATGACAGGCAACGATAGCACGATACATGCAAATCCTTCCCATAATTAGTTCCAATCGTTTGCTGCACGCACGGATAGAGGAGCGTACCTTTGCTTGGTCTCTTCGCCCCCCAAAGAAGAGTGTCAATTGGTTTAAGCGACCGGACGACAGACAGACACAAGCACACACACACTTCATTGACGAGCGAAGAACGATTTGGGCCAAAAAGTCACAAAATCGTTTCACAACGTCACAACGTCACAATTCTTGCACCCAATTCCTACTATTGAATGGGGTTCGGCAAACAATGGGACACTCTCCACACTGCATTCTTCCCTTTCCTCTCCGCCCAGAACCTATCGCTGAGCTGATAATTTATGATTCGTGTCCATGCGCTGGATTTGTGCCAACTTCAAGTGGCAAGTAGTAGTACAAGCGGACCCAATCCGGCTCCAGACACCATCCCCCTCCCCGAAAATCCCCCCGAAAGTAGAAAAAAGAACAGACACTGATCGAAAGTGAACGTTTTGACCAGCGCCAGCACCCATTCTTTCCCCGTGCCTTAGCGGATGCCAACACACAAACGAGCCGCGCGTTCTCATTTTTGGCTGCCAGCCCACCGAAAAGTGGCGCCAAAGTGTTGTCTTCGCTTTGCAAGTGTGGAATGAGGGGTGGAAGCGAGAGAGAGAGAGAGAGAGAGAGCTTTTTTGGGCTTTTTCGCGCCTCTTCCTTTGTCCCGAATGCCTGCTAGCCTGCGAGTGCCATCCTGTGAAGTTGGTCCGAAGGTACCGCTGGTGCCAAAAAACGTGACAAGGACAAGATACTCCAAACGCAAATGCCCCGTGCGTGTGTGTGCGTGTGTGTGTTTGATAGAGGGGGACACATCAGCCGGATGGTGGTCTCAGCTGAAAGGAGAAACATGAAGCTGTTTCGCGTGAAGAGAGAAAGTGAATGCGCTAGAGCTTTCATGCGCTTTTGGGTCGGCTTGCTTCCACGAAACACGCACACACAGAGAGACGCTTTTACACTTTCACACACAAACGGACGTTTTGCGCTGTTGAAATCGTGTCCTTTCCTGCTACGGGGGGGAAAACCATTCCTTTCTACAGCACAAAAGGAAACACATCGAGTGTGTAGTATTGGTGAGTTCGCGTCCTCTTTTATGTTCGTGTGTGTCTGTGTGTGTATTGGTTGCGCTCTGGGGGTTAAAAGGAACTCAGGATATCATTGTGTGCGTGCTCGTAGCAGGATACATACACAAAAGAGCGCACCAAAAGGCTGGGTGCTGGTATATACGCAAATAGTGCAAAACTGGAAGCCACAAACACACGGACGGACGGCACGGAACGCCGGAGCAGGCTGCTGACGCGTTTGAACTTCGGTCCCTGGTGCTGCATTCAACAAGGTGGTGGCATTGGCTGCACAACACGCTCGAAGAGTGGGCAAACACGCTCTCCCGGTCCAAGGTAGCTGGCCAGTGGAACAGTACAGAACAGGCAGACGAACCACACAGGTGTGTTTGGTGCGTTTCTGTGCAGCACCGTTACTGTGCGTGCGTGTGTGACGGGTACGCTGTGCCGTGCGGAAGCTTCCAGCGAGTTGTGGGTTGTGTACGCGTTATCATGTGTGGTAATGCTTTGGATTGCAATCGATAAAGGCACACACCACATCTTGGGTTCATTTCGCTTCTTCTACGAGGGAGGGTCTGGGACGATTAAAGTGCAATCAGCGATGACTCACGACGGTGCTCTGGTGGTGGTGTGGTAGCAGTAAGGTGCCAGTGCACAAATGGGAAAGCTTTTCCCCTCCTGAAGAGTGTACTGGATGGGTGTTCTTCACAGTTCGACGCTTATTAGCTACGTTTTTCCTCCCAATTGATAGTGTCTATCAGTGTGTGTGTGTGTGTGTGTGTTGATGAGTGTGCAAGTGTGTGCAAGCTTTGCGATACGACCAATCTCTACTGCTTCAGGACGAAAACGAATCGATTTGCGATTATTGTGTGTTGTGATTTCATTACACCCGTACAAGCGCAAGTGAATGTTGGTGCAGGCGAAGGGAAAATTATAACGTTCACCCCTCTCCGGGGAAGGTTGTAAAGGCTGATGAAATCTATGTACAATGTTTCCTCCTCACATCATCGTTCTCTTTAACCTCCTAGTCCACTCTAAAATCTACTCAAAACGACAGTATTAGCAAGCGCATTTTTTTCCTACTTATCACTCCATTTTGCTTTCCTATTAAAACACGGCAGGCACGGCGGTGTTTGCAAACAATTCAACCAAAACACGACAACCACCCCCAACCCGATACCGATTCACTTTTGCATCCTTCCCATTCTCTCTCTCACGCGCAGTATTTGTACCGCATGACACAAGTACAACGAGAAACATCCGGACGGAACACGGACACTACAAACCCTACGTTTCAGGGGTTGGGTTTTAGTTTGTTGTGTGACGGACGGTGTGGACGGAGGCACCACTACCACCACCATCATCACCGTTTCCGCAAGCATAACAAAAGGGACAGCCAGCGCTCGAGGAGTTCGCGCAACGACGAAGGACGCGCGCTGAATAAAAACAAACAAACGGTCCCTCCTCCCCTCGCTTCTCTTTCGTTGCCGTTGGTTTGTTTTGCCCGTCCTCCTCGACCAAAAAAAAGGAAGCAATTCCCTCTGGTGCCACACACACACACACGCACCTACCTATTCCTACCTAGTGTACATTCCCTCCCCGAGGGGATGGGACGGTACGTTTTTAATGACTCAATTAGTATGAAAACCTTTCATCACCGACCAGGAATGGCGGTGGATGTTGTAGTCCCTGCTGGAAAACTAAATTAAGCTCAGCTCACGGTGGTTGTTTGCTTCGTGGTCGGAGTTCTCTCGCTAGACAAGCCTCCGTGTGTGTGTGTGTTTTTTTTTTAATTTCGTAAAGTGAATGTTGCTTCATGTAACGCTTCCTTCAACAGTAATGCATCGGTGAATGGATGTTCTAAAACGAGAAAAATCAGTGTAAAACAAAAGTATAATTCCAGCGTGATGTAAAACCAAAAAGTGTAAGTGAAAACACAGCAAATCTTCCGAGCGTAATTTACCAAATGGTGCCAGTGGTGTGCCACGGCTGGTAAAAGCCCCAGCCCAGCAGTGCAATGTTTAGCAAATCCACCTTTCTGAAGGGAGCGGCTGGTGCGGCTGCGACCGTCCTGTGCCCCGGTGGGGCCACTAGCGGCAGTGGAACAGCAACGGTCTGTGGAACCAGCAGCAGCAGCAGCAGCAGCAGCATCGCTGACAAGCATCGATTCCGCAAGATGGGCACGCTGCTACCGAGCCCGGTGAAGCTGTTCAGCAAACGGCGCTGCTACCTGTGCCTCAAGATAGCGATACTAGTCGTCGTGTTCGGGCTGTACTTTATGCTGCTGCTGCGCGAATCGATGAGCGCCCTGACCGGGTCGTCCTCCTCGTCGTCCGGCTCTACCTCGCCGTTCGCGTCGATGGCTTCGTTTGCCGCGCTGACGTCGCGCGGTGCAAAAAAGGCAGACGGCGCCGGCAGCAGTGGCAAGCTGGATGCGGTGAGTATCTGATGCGGTGTGTGGAAAGCTCAATCATCTCCGCACTGATCGGCTCCATCATCATCATCATCGACATTCTGAATATCCCCATACATAAATTACACTGCCACAGTCACACCAGTAAGCGTTCCCAGCGTGCCAATCGCTCTCTGCGTACCTTCATCGATCAAGCCCCAGCCCGGCAGCAGCAGGTGGGGTAGTCGACCCGAAAGGAAGATTTTAAGACTTTTCTTGGACGACGAACGTTAATGGAAGCGTCCGCTCGCCCTTCCATTTCTAGTCCTATTTTATGCCCTCCATACACTCTACTCCCTCATGTATAAACTAGCATCGTAATGTCCGTTAGTGTCCATCAAAAAGGATCAGGCACACACACACACGCACAGGCACAAACACAAAGGCATCACAGGGAAGAGAGTATCGAAAAACACGACTCCACAGCACATAAAGCTTTCCTTTGCCGTTTGCCCGGTTCTTTGTAAAAACGATACACCGGGAAAGCCACAGCAGTTGGGCTGAACCGGGCAAAACTGGGAAACGGACACACGCTAAAGCTCGTTAAATATTCAAATGCGAATTTCTGTAGCCAAGCCGCTAAGGGAGGGGATGATCTTGCCCACCGAAGCAGGGACGCGGACGAGGCGCTCTCTTTGACTATGAGTTAGTTTGAATTGTTCAGCGAAATAGCGAGACGACCGCTCTTCTCGACGCAGACAGTTGATTGCCAACTGGCTCGTATAATGAATAATAGAATGAAACACTCACTCACTCATACAGCTCTGTGGTTGGTTTCCATACCTGATGGGCTTTTCCCCCGGCAGACGAAAGCCTCCATTCGCGCGCGCAATGAAAATGCAAAACTACTACACTTTCTTGCAATAGTCCAAACCCCTTGTCTCGGCTGGCTGGCCCAACGGAGACGCTCTGTCGCGAGTATGAAAAGTTGATGGATATTTGCTCATTTCCTTCTTTCATTCTTTCTTTTTTTTGCAGTGGCAGGACAAGCGGCACCATCACGGCGGCGGCCGTGCCAAGCAGCAGGGTGGTTCCGGCCTGAAGGGACCACCGCCCGGGGGTGGCAGTAAACAGCGGCATCAATTTCCACCGCTGCAGCAGCATTCGCCGGCGGCTGATGGGAATGGCGGTGCGGGGTCGAACCACTCCACCCTGAATCCGGTGTACGAGTACTCGGACGAGATGAATGCCGCCGCCGAGACGGACTTTAACGAGCGGCGCATGGTGCTGTGGAACGTCTGTGCGGAGCACCGGATCGTAGGAAAGTATCCGCCGAATGCGTGGGAATTTTTCATCTCGCCCGGGCACGGCATTGCCTGGTGCAACATCTTCAAGGCGGCAAGCAGCACCTGGATGTACTATTTCAACATACTCGGTGAGTTGTGAGGGAATTGGAATTGGGACCAAAAGGAGGTCATAAAACACATTAAATGGCTTACTCCCAACAGGAGGATACAGTGTGCAGTACCTGCAGCGGACGAAAGCGTCACCGATCGATCTCGCCCGGAAACGGTTTCCCCGACCCACCGCGAACGAGCTGAACGACTACATCTCCAACACGATCTCGTTCCTGATCGTGCGCGAACCGTTCGAGCGGTTGCTGTCCGCCTACCGCAACAAGCTGGAGGGTTGCCGTAACAAGTACTACAAGCTGCTCGGCGAACAGATTGTGAAAAAGTTCCGCAAAGCTCACCCACCGAAGGGTGTGGTAAGTGTTTTTAAATCCTTGTTTTTTTGCATCTCCTCTCAAAGTGGGAGAGACTAATGCTGTGCTTCTTTCACAGAAACCACCCCACGGGCCGACGTTTCGCGAGTTTCTCGAGTTTCTCGTCAGCCACTACCGGTCGGGCGGCCGGTTCGACGAGCACTGGAGCCCGGTGTACTCGTTCTGTACACCCTGTAGCATCAACTTTACGCTGATCGCCAAAATGGAAACGTTCCAGCGGGACAGCGAGTACATCATACGGCAGGCCGGGCTGGAGACGCTGCTGCTGAACAAGATGCCGCGATACAAGGCGCGCTGGATCACGAACCGGTCGACGAGCGACACCCGGAACCTTATACCGAGGTGAGTGTTTCGGAGTTCCAGGAAGCAGCAATTAGGGGAAGGAGATTAATGAATTGTTTTGTCCTTCCCGTTTTGGCAGATACTTTGCACAAATCGACGAGAAGCTGCTCACGGACGTGCTGGAGATCTATCAGCTAGACTTTGAGCTGTTCGGGTACAACAGCACCAAGTACTACGGCTACGTCCAGTCGCCCGATTACGGATAGCGTGCGTCAACGTCCCGGGGCAGGGGCAAAGTACTTTAAAAGACTAAAAACTGAACAAATGGGCTGAACAGTTGAAAAGAAAGGCCACAGTTGGTAATGTGTTGCCGGTCCCTTTGAGGACCAGGGCGATCGGTGCGAGGATTACGGTGCGTGTGTGTGCTTAAGGGTATATCTATTAGGCACCGACAGCCGACAACCCGATGTGAGCGATGTTTAGATGTTTAGATAATTGTTTTAGAAATTCACCAAAGAAGATGAATGTTTTTTCCTTATACAACCAAAACAAAACAACCAAACCAAAGTATACACCGATATTTATACATTATACTTCATTCAAACCTGTGCGCGAGTGAGCGATCTCTCACCGCCATCTCATAGTCCTCCCAGTGTTTGAATATTTCTAGTTTTTTTTTCAATATACAAATTGCTGCACTGCAAATCGTGATAAATAGGTTCAACCGCCGCCGTGAGTTTTTTGCGTTACACGCCCCCCATCTTAGGAAGTTAGTTATAGCTTCAGAATTCCAATCCCGGCACCGCTACTACTGCAGCTCCCTTGTGTAGTGTAAGGAGCGAGTTGAGTTGTTTGAACTGTTAAAGACGGTATATTTATGCTCTTATAGAAAGTATGCTCTTATTTAGCACAAACAATTCTTTAAACCAACCGAATAGAGCACAGCGTTGAGGCGACGGGAACGATTCGTGTGAGAGCTTATGGATTTTTAATCGTTAACTTTTTACCACCGGGCAAAAACCACGCAAAAACCTGAGACAGAGTACAGATAACGCAATATTCTTTAGTGTCAGAATAGTCAATAGATAGTAGCCAGAATTAGCCAGAATAGACAGGATGAGAATATGTGTTTTTTTTTAGACAGCATCTTTTTAGTAATGCTTGTTCTCCCCGGTTCGCTGCGATCACCTGATTGCTTTTCCAAAACGCTTCCCGTTCCAGCCGAACCAGCAGCACCACCGGATAACGAAACGATGTAACGAAATGAGATGTGGTAGCGATGCACACAACGCAAACAAACCTTTTGGGAGGTTCAAAGTGCCAAACAGTAAGCAACAACAAAAAAACAACATACGGTAAGCAGCTTAAACCTGCTTCACCCTTGAGGCGTGATGATAAACGTGTAGAAAAATAGGACGAGTTTGAAGAGAACGAATGTGCGCTTTCACGAAATGGACTGGCTGGTGTAGGGTAAAAGAGACCACACACTGTGTACACTTCTGTAGTTTGCAAATCGAGCGTGAGATATTCGCACGGAGAACTTCTTGTTCCCCTCCCTCCCCCTCCCGGTAATGTCTACGTCCTAGAATAGGTGGCGAACTATTTACAACCCCAAAACAAAGCAAAAAAAACGATTAATGAAGAACGGTGAGATGGTAGTAGCACGGAGCTGTTCGATATACCCTGTTGTACACGTGGTGGAAATAATAATTATAATAAAGAAACACATTTACACGCATCGAACGGAAAACAGCGGCACGAAACGAGAAAAAAACGCGACAAACGAGACTAATAGCGGTGAAGGTAGAACAAGGGAACTAGAGAACTAGAGCGAATGGAAGAGCACGAAACAAAGAGATAGATAGAGAGAAAATAAGAGAGTCACTTGAGCAAGGGATGGTTTTGATAAACATATTTAACAAACAACAACGTTCGGAAAACTAAACAAATCAAAATTCTAAATTTTGACCCAATGTACTTGATTTTACGTCTTTCTTTTCCAAAAATGCAAAAAAAAAACGTGTCGTAAAAACCACTGTCGTGTATTCTCATCGTAAAATTGTAGCTAGAACGAGTTCAAGTGTGTGTGTGTGATTGAAAAGAAAAGCCAAAACAAACGTGTGTTGCGAAAAAGAAACTAAACCCACGACGATGTTAATATGTAGGATTGAAACGTTTCAATGACAGGAGGAGACGGAAAGGCAAAAGAAAATACTATCGGCAAAACTCGAAATGTAATCGTAAAACAACCTTGATGCTAGTGACTATATAAAAACACTACACCTATATATATATATATAAATATAACATTAACACACATAAATGAACCCATGCGATGATGAACAAAACAAACAAACAAAACCATTTACAACCCTCTATCTTCATCTGTAAATCAATTTAACACTGTTTATGAAATGAAACAACATGACAAACAAAAAAAAAACCTACAGAATTATAGTCCCCAGTTTAGAGAATATATTTAACGCGCTCACTCATACACATACACACACACAAAATATACAAAACAAATCATAAGACAAACGTTACAACTTTAACTAACCGAAAAACGGTATGAAATTAATAAACAGGTTTATCTAAACAAACACAGTAAGTGGACAAGGAAGTGGAAGTAACATTAGCAGCAAAAGAAGTGGAAAACAACATGAGAAAACGTTGAAGTAAAATCTACACACAGAAAATACAGACAGAAAACGGAGAAAAAAGAGAGAGAGAGAGAGAGAAAAAAAAAACAAAGCAACAAAGGAAAGCAACAGAGAGTTTGCTAACCTGCTAAAACCCCCACACATTAATTACACAACACGGTTCGTACATATATGTATAGGATAAAAATACATAAAAAATATGTTTTCATTTCGTCGTTTGTCAAACTATGTACCTTTGAGATATTTTTAAACAATCCCCCAAACCCAAAGAACAAATATAAACGATAACATATACAGAGATACAAACATTACACACTGTAGTTGTTGGATGAAACGATGACGAAAGAACGTAGAAGAGAAGATAATTACACAATAAAGCACAACAGAAGTATAAAAGTAGAACAGAGGACATTTACAACGAGAGTACATCTACACTTTCCAGAAAGTCCACAGTAAGGCGAAGAACCATAAAACCATAAACTCCATCATTAACACCACATAGACACACGAACGCACACCAAGAAATAGCAAACGGAAACAGTAGTAAAGCGGCAAAAGATATACCCACGGGGTTTCGTGAGAGCAAAAGTCAGTGGGCTACACTAAGTACACAACACATCACTGAACATACTCTACTGAAAGAATCGTCTATCGATCGAATGCCGAGCACCGGGGCAGCGGGTCGATAGTGTGCGTAAAGACACACACACACACACACCCACACACACAGCATGATACATTTGGATAGACTGATTCAATAAAAGTTATAAAGTATATAGAAACCACTTGCAACCAGTTGTCGTCTACTTGTTTTTGGTACTATAATTGTGGTTTCTTTTGAATTTTTCGACATTTTTTTAATGCAAAACTGGTTCGAAACCGTCCGATGACCGGTTTGAAAGGATGAAATTATAAGCACAACAATCATTATTATCATTTTCCTACTTACTCGACAGAACGGTCAGCAGAAAGATGTAGTCGGAGAACGAGATCAGCCCGTACGCACCGAGCTTGTAGAAGATGCTGTCACTGTCCAGATGCAGATCCAGCCGGGTCGAGACGCTCTAGAAGAAGGGAAAGACGCGCCCGTGCGCACATTAGTTTACCGTTTTGGGGGATGGGATGTTCGGTCACTGCTGGCTACGTTTGTATTCACTATGTATATAAATATATTTATAAAATCCAAACCAAAACGGCAAAAAGGCTGAGCGAGACAGGCTTAAAGGCAGCGGGGAGCAACAGGGGGAGGTAAGGGGGGGGGGGGAAGGGAGCCTTTTTAACAGGCATGGGAAAGGATACGGGGAATTTGTTCGACAGAAAAGCAAAGCAGAATACGAGAAAATGGAATTAAAATCAACGTTTTATTAAATTATAATTTGAGAGGGAAAACATCTCCAAACGCGAAGTGGAACAGTAAATTAGGTAAAAAAATAGTTGAGGACTGGGGGAAGGAAGGGAGTGTAAAACAGAGAGGATTTAAGGAGTGGGAAAAACAGGAAAACGCAAACCATTTCACCCATAAATACATCACATTAATAAATACGAAATGAAAATCTATATCGGGGCCGCTCGGACGTGCTCTGCTTGAACGAAGGAAATGTTGGTACGATTTTTGAGAGCAGTAGCTAATTTTGCTATTTTCTTTTGCATTCACTGATCTTTTTCCTTTCAGATTTTATTAAATTATTTTTTCCATTTCTTTCCCAGAGAACCAAGCAGAACCACGAGATTTTGGTTTTGTTTTTGTTAGTATGTAGAAACAATCTTAGCACTAACAGCTAACGAATCGTTGAATGTACTATTGCAAAACATCACTAACGAGAACACCAACAACAGTGTGCAGTAGTTTTACTCCTTTGTTAATATCACACCTGGTTATCCTTAAGCAAAAAATCTAAAGCGTAAGTTTAACTGTGTTGCCCATCTAAACAGGGCGCAACACGCACAAACACAGCACACCAAAAAAGGTCGAAGGAAAGAAACATCGATTCATTGATCAGTGCCGAGAATTATGGCCCGATTAGAGCAATGTTTAAATTAAAGAGCGAGCGTTAAGATCAGAAAAAGGAAATAGAAAAATGGAGCAGAACATGGAAAAGCAAGACTAAAATGTCCCAAAGACCCGAATGGGAGGTGGTGATTGAGCGGTGAAAAATATCACATGAATCCAATGGAGTCGATTAATGAGAATTAGAAGGAAAGAAAAACTGTAAGGAATAAACTAATAAAAGGATTTATGATACAATGTTCAACTCTAATTTGATAATGATTATTGCAGTTAATGTTGCACAGAGTAAAAATGGCCTATAATATATATAGCCTATGAGAAAGATACGAGTCGGATTTAGCATGGTTATTACTGTTCAAATTTTGAGTGGCAAAAATAGCTCACGCACATGCAAGCAAGGTGTCAATTTAGTTCGTGCATTTTTTTAGTAAGCTTTCTTTTATCATTGCAACAGCTAGTAAAACATTATGTGCAGGCAATAGCGCAAACAGTTTGCTTTTATTTTTGCATAAAGTGAGGTGCATAAACCAATATTTTTATTTCATTTGCTGGTTTGATTCGCAAACCCTTTTGTCTGTGTTTATCTTTTCCGTAGAAGAACTAATAACGTTCGGCTTGTTAGTAGTGGTAGCAACATAGCACATTAACTAAAGAAATACTAAACGCTATTCAGGTGCCACCTAAGAGACTGTTATTGTTTATAATAGCGCCAAGTAAAACTAAACAAAAACGATAGCATTCCAGTAACAACCACCAAGAGAGAAGAGCAAATGTTAGAGAATGGTAAGTAGGTAAAACGAACGAGAGCCAGCAAGAAAAACAAAACACAACCGCTCTAACAGCATTCAACAATAGACAGTAAAAGTTAGATGTAAAATAGAGCACAATAAGAAAGAAACAAATAGACAAAGATAGTTAGTTAGAAATAGAAAGAGAGAGAGATAGTTGTAATAAAATAGTTTTGTAGTCAGCAAGATAAACAAGGGGATACTGGCTTTGCTTTTTTTTTAGTTCATTCGTTCGGGTTCGCGTCTGAGCGATCTTGAGCGAAGAGTGTGTGTTTATGCTTTCGTTTCGTTTCGTTTGATTTTTTGCTTTAAATTCATCCCCAACTTTTTATGCAATACCTCTTCAATGCTCTGAAAGTACACGAAATTAAAAGTTTGATTGAGCATCAAAAGCAATAGATTAGTTAACATAGTGGTTCAGGCATGAAGTAGTGAAAAGGGGATTAAGAAGTTTTGGACGAATGCGCTAGAGCGAGATTACTATTGAAATGTTTCCGTGAGCGTATAAACAAAAGTGACACGAAAAGTAGTACCTAGAAAAAAAATGTATGATAGCTTTAACGTTGCTTTATCGTTTGTTTTCCCAATAAAACGATCGTTATTTATAACTTTTGTCATATTTTTTTCCTCATGTTTTGGCCAATTGGTTGATTAAAACGTTAAGTGTCGTGAAAATGGCCAGATGAAGATGATAAGTATGACGCATCATATTGCGGAACTTACTCGATAGTGAAAGAATCAAATAAAAACTTCAAAATAGAAAAAAACATAGCATAATTATTTAGAAAACAAAACAATATTACATCAACACATAGAGAGAAAACCGTTGTGTCCATTCTCAATGCGCACAGCAAAGATTGGCTTAAAACAAAGAAATAAAGCAATCAGATATAATGACAAAAAGCAATAAAACACATCTAAAATCTAAAATGTACCAAACGAAATGGCAAAACGAAGAAATAAAAATCAAATAACAACACTGGCTTGTAGAGAAAACACACGTTAGAGGTGGTGAGAAACAAAAAAACAGAAAAACACAATAAGGCACATAGAATAGATTTAGTTTATAAAACCAAAAGTAAAGAACAAATACATTGACTTTCTCAACTCATCTCATAAAACTCGAAAACGGAAAGCGAACAATTATCAAAAACAAGGGAAAGGAGATTAAAAGAAAGATATAGAAGAGACAGAGTATGTGACCGGGTGAGGAAGAAAAGAGAAGAAACTACAAGAGCAAATTGACAATGTGGACAAACTATCTCAAGAACAAAACAAGAAAAACCGGGAAACAGTAGATGTACAGGTAGTGTACAGTGTCATGAGGCGAATGTGGCGAAAAACTATTCGACTCATGCCGATAAGTCGAAAGTGAATTGTAAAGTGATTGTACGTTCTAAAACTTGTGACACATTCTTGCATTATAGAGAGATAGGGAGAGAGAGAGAGAGAGTGAGTGAGACATAAATCGAGTATTGTTTTTCTTTGTATTATTAGCAAAAGTGTAGAGCACAGAGGTAAGAAGTGTGTCCAAAAAATGTAGATTTTTTCGTAAAACATTGAGTCCAAAAAAAACTGAGAATAATCCAAGAAACATGATAATTGTATTGTATAGAGGTGAGATGTGTATGTGTGTAGCTGTGTAAAAGTGTGTGATTGGTGAATTCTAAGTACATCTAGTGGAGTGGATTGAGTGGGATAGAGTAAGGGCAGCGACAACAAAACGGTAAAACTTACCTTCGCATCATACCGCTTGTACTGATCGAGTCCAAGTCCTGGCGAACGTGAGGGCAGGATACGGGCGCCACGGGTGTCATGGAGAAGAGTATAAACAAACAATTTAATATTATTACGAACAATTGAACACACTGCTGCCACGTGTTAACAAAGGTGTGTTTAAGTGAAGAGAAAAAACTAACGTGCTTACATATTTTGCATTTCGTGGTGAAATTAAAACGATACAGAAAGCAGTTAAGCGGTTAAATCACCTTTCCCATTTGTCGCTTACAATAGGAAAAAACATAGTTAGAGCGTGCAATTTAAATATAACTCTCTTATACAGTGCTTGCGGGTTATTCAAACTCAAAATCTTACAGTAGCAAAAAACAAACAAAAGGGAAAAAATTAAATTGTTAACAAATAAAACCGCACATTGAGCTACGGCTACTACTACAACGAGTAAGTCCAAATACCCTCTGGTTGTTTCATTCCCGGTGTCATGCTAGTAAGGAAATCGATCGGCGTCATGAACACCTCGACGCCATCGTGAATGGTGGCAAAATAGCGGAACACCTTGTCGGGCGTGCTGTACTGACGGATCCGGTTCTCATATTCGATAATCTGCCAGGGGGAAATTTTTGGAGAGAGTAGTTTGACGACATAAGCGCAAGTTATGGTTGACTGTTCAATGTTCAATATTAACATGGGAAGGGATGATCAATGACCGGATGATGATCATGCAACAACTAAAAACAAAACTCATTGACATGGAGTAGGAATATTTTTGAACGTTTGAAAAAAAAATTACAAAATTATATGAAACAATACTCAAAAATAATAATCTTAATTGGTATTTGAAAGAACAAGGATTCCTTTAACGCGAATCGGGTTAAACCGTTTACTTTTATGGAACAATATTTGATCCATCATTTAGTTTGTATTGTACGTATTACGTCCCTAAATTACGATGATTATAAATTACCCCAGAACCAACCGCTACATAATCGTATTCCTCCTTTTTGGACCCTTTAGATGCCATTAATTATCAACTTAAACATTTATACAACATTCATCTCTCTTTGCTAGCCTATTACTACTACTTTTTAGCGTTTACACACACGAATACACAAATGGCTATGTGTTTGTTAGTCGACATAATACACGTTTAATAATCTATTAGTTCTCGAAGCCTTCTGATCGGTCTTGTATGTTAAGACCCGCTTAAGACTTGCACTCTACTCTACACGGTGGAAAATGTTAGTATCCATTGAGCCTAAACACACACACACATCTGTTAACGTACGTATAAAAAACGGATGAAAAATACAAATGAAAATGCAAAATTGCTGCCAACATTACCCTCCGGCTGTTTCATGCCCGGTGTGATCGCGCGCAGAAAGTCGTACGGTGTCATATAGACCGTGGACGTTTCGCCGTGTATCAGCTTGATGGTGGAAAAGTATCGAAACACTTTGTCCGCCGTAGCGAACGTGCGCAACCGGTTCTCATACTCGATGATCTTTGGTTTGTACACGGCGGCAGCAGTTGAGCAAACACAGCAAACAGTACACAGCAAAAGGCATTTTTACATCAAGGGCGGTGATGATGATCGTGGAGAGCAATAGAGAGAAAGAGCATGTGTCGGTTGACATTTAAAGGCGCCCGCCGTGGGCAGGAAGTGGACCACCACGCGTTGGGTGATTGTTTCGAAAGCGTGCGCGGTTGTGTGTATGTGTGTG
>SIXB01003934.1:0-19461 GCA_007018985.1 Anopheles bwambae
GGCCAGAATGTGATGCGCGGCGCGGTGAAAGATACAAATTCTTGCCCTTTTTGGTGGAGCGATCTTTAACAAAGTGTGTGTGAGTTTGTGTGTGTGAAATTATTGATTCCGCGGAGCGCGGAGGTGTGATGCTGCGCTGAAGACAACGAGCGAGCAAGATCGAGTTTGTGTTTTGTTCTCAAAGGGTTGTTGTTAGGCCGTCAATTGCTATGAAATTTTCCTTCGAAAAAATATTCATTCTGTAGCCTAATTTGTGAAGAGTAATTTAATTTTGTGCTTGTGTATGTGTGTGTGTATCTGTGCGAGAGAAAAAGAGAGAAAAAGGAAGATCGTCTGAGGATAATGCTGTTGTAGATAAGAATTCCATCACACAAGTGTTGTCGGGCTGTGTGTGTGCGCGTTTGTGTGCGTCTGCGCTTGTATGTGTGTGTTCAGCATCCTCGATGCCGTGCCGTCGTGCTATGACGAGATGGGCAAGGTCAAACAATGCAACAGTAGGGTACGGCACCGGTTGCCCCTTTCGTCCTGTGGACAGGCCACAGTTAAGCACAGGCGCGAGCCAACAATCACCGCTCGATCCAGCATCGATCTCGGGCCAGCAGCTCAAGCCCATCCTCGGACGATGGTGAAAACGTTGCCAAAACGTAGCAACAGTAGGCACTTGGTGCTTGCAACGCTGCTGCTAGCACATTTAATTACCTTTGGATTTATAAACAATTGCCGAGGTAAGTTAGACCGAGTTTATACCATTCCATTTGCCCCCATTTGCACTAGAGTCTGATGTTGTTGTCATAATTTTCCTAACCGTTACCATCATTGGAAGAGCCAAATTCCCTTCTTCTCAAAGGGCCACAGCACACACAACACCAACCATCAGCCGGGTCGTCCTACCTTATCTGCGGGTGTAACGCCGATAACACGGCGATAACGTAACAAAACACGCTTGTGGGGGGATAACGCTCTTGAACGGTTTGTGTTTGTGTGTGTGTGCGTGTGGACAAGTATCGACAGCCCAATCATTACGGACAAGCTCGGTGGAAGGTGTCATGTCCCGCAGTATCTTATGCTTGCACTGATAAAATGCCCACCAAAAACTAGTAGAAGAAGATGCCCCTTTTTTCAGAGTAGAGTAGGTTTGCGCTGCAAAACTATTTCCAGATCACGAACAACAAGCGACGTCCATCGTCCACGTTAGAGGACCGGGGGTGGAAATGTTTGCTCCAACTCTCATTCTATGGCTGCGATCGGATGTCTCTAGCCAGCTCAACTAGTTCATTGGTGATTGAACGTAGGTCCACAGTCCAAGCAATGCTAGATTATTCGAGTTGTCATTGAGGCTTCTTTTTTTTGGCATAACAACCGTTGTCGGTCAAAGGCCTGCCTCCTGTACCATTAGTGGGCTTTGGCTTTCAGTGACTTACTGATTTACTCATAGCAGGAAAGTCAGTCCTACGTATAGGGGCACGATCCATTTGGGGATTGAACCCATGACGGGCTGTTGTTAAGTCTTACGAGTTGACGACTATACCACCAGACTGGACATTGAGGCTGTTGAAATGTTTTTACTGGTTTCAATTACTTGATCATTGATCTTGGCCAAGCTTGACAAATTAAGGAAGAATGCTGATCTAGTTTCATTTTATTTTTTTATCTTCTTAAATGACTATCAAGGGCGGTAGAGATTCGATGTAGCGGTGGGAGCTCGGAATCGGGCCTACCCGATTCCGTGTTTGGAATCAATTCCGAAACCGATTCCGATGCCGGAATCGAATCCGATTCTGGAATCGGCTCCGGAATCAGAATCGACCTGGGAATCGCAATTTGCTCCGTTAACGGAATCAGAATTGACTCCAGAGTTGAGATTAACTTCGGAATAAGAATCAGTTCTTTAATTTAAATAAAAGTTTTCAGAAGCGAAATCAGTTCGGATTTCGAAGCCGATTCTGATTTCGGAGCCAATTCCGATTCCGGAAGCGATTATGATTCTGGAGCCAATTCCTGTGCCGATTCTGGAATCGATTTCGGATTTTGATTTCGAACCTATTATACGGAATCGATTCCAGAACCGATTCCGACGAAAATTTTATTTTTCCCATCACTTTTTCGATCATGCTCTTAAGGACAGTTTAACAAATATACGGTAATTTCAAATAACATTTTTAATAAAAATTCAATTACAATGACTGCTTGAAACATTTACTTTATAGTTAATTCCCATCATACACTCCACCTTGTTATTATTATTATTATTATTAATATTTTTATTAAATTATTGTATTAATTACAAATATCTTAAAAACATCCTAAAAATATACAGAAAGAGCTTAACCTAACCGGACGTTTAACGCTTGGCACTTGGCTAGTTTCGGTCAAGGAAGGACATAAGACGGTAGGGTGTGTATTAGGCTAGGGATTATTAGGATGGGGAAACACTGAAAAGAATCAAAGTAATGGATGAACATTGAACGAACGGTGACAGGAGAAAGATGGAAATCAAAGTGAAGGGAAGCGCTTGATTGAACGCCTGGAAACAGTGAAGCAGAGGATCGCAGGACCCGTAGAAAGTACGTCTAGCGGGCAAATGAAGGAAATTGCGATGAAACAAGACGCGAGGTGGCGCATACAGAGAGATTCGCGCAAGGAGGGTAGGAGCGTCCATTACGTTTACTAGATGCAGTCCACTGATAAAGCTCGCTTGCGCAACTGAACGGCGATCCTACTGGACAACGGACGGGAAGGGAGGAAGAGGAGCGTTAGTGCGCAACCTAACAACCTTCTGGTGGCAGTGCTTGTAAAGTTCCTTTGAATTCTATTCGATTTTAGCAATCCAGGCGGCTTATTCCACTATAGGACGTAGCTAAGCTACAGTGCACTGCTTACAAGCAAGTCGGTAAAGTCCCTCGCTATCGCAAAGATCATACCCATGAACTTTGTTAGCACGTGACACAATGTTTTCAGTTCTATGAATGAAGTTGAATTAAAACATCAGCAACGCAACTGACTCTATTCAGAACAACTGAATCTAGTTTGTATTTGAAAACGATGGCGATGGGAGAGATGGAAATATATGCACATTTATCAGAGAAAGTTGTCATGACACCTAAGGGAGAAAGAATCAAGAGAAGATTGAAGGGACATACAGATTACTACATCACGTACATGACCAAAACAAAAATTAGATCATCTGCGAAAAGCTAATAACCAGAAGAACGAAAAAACAGTACATACATTGTTGAAAAATATAAGAAACAAAAGTGGACTAAGTACGCTAAAATTTGGCATATAGATATGGTTTGGTCAAATCTGTCGCCCACTAAATAATGTGCGAAACGTGACACGAAAAACCGATCATCTTAAGGCGACAGCGCGTTGAAACACGATCATTCTCTTGCGAGCACTGCAACTGTAGAATGTTTGTTTTGCGCCTTTCTTTGTGGTGAATTTATGCTCCTCCAACACGTGGGAAGGGATTCATTTTTAAAATATGTCTTCATTGGTTAAAATGTAACGAAAATGGAATTTATGGCCGCCTCAAGAGCATACACGTGCCAATGCATGATGAGCAAAGAGAATACAATCCTGGTCACGGCACCAATGGCGAGTCTACTCCTTTTTTGGTTTAAATATCGTAAAATAATGTATCGTAATGATACTGGGATACCATGGACCCATTGTTAGCGCCAAATATTTGCCACAACCACCCGCCCCCTTCTTCTCCCCCCTTCCTGCACACCTGCCAGCAGCACTAGGTTTTGCTAATTCTTTGCACGTGATGAATGGGTTCATGTTCATGTGCACCGTGCCCCGTCCCCAGTGCGCCTCAGTGGTGCAAATTAAGAGCCCTGCCCTGGTGTCTCCACGCGGTGGTGTGACCGATTCGTGACAAAGTGCTTCACCAGGGCGGCTTGAAGTGAAGTGCGTGGTGTATGTATGTATTGTGTGTATGCATGCCTGTGGGTTGCGCACTCGATTCTCGATGAGGTATCCGTTTTGTTTTTGCTGATTATTTTTCCTAACCAGTTTCGTCACGTTCAAAACATTTGGAGAGTATAATATGTGGTTCGCCGGCAGCATATTAAGTGAGCGCAGCAAACCTTCCCGGTTTGCGGTGTACGCGAGAAGGTTATAGAATTTAAGATCATAGTAGTTTAATGGCATTCTTTTTTTTCAATGGAAGCACAACTAGTTTACGTTATCCTGTATTTTATGCAGGTGTATGTGAATCTGTATGTGAAATGCTGTAAAATATCCTTGCATCTTTTGATATTTTTGTCCTGTGTATTACGTTCTCAGCCGATCAGTTTCGATCATGCCGTTTCTCCCTTTGCAGAAGCAGTGGAAATAAAAGGTCTCCTTTTGTTGGTTTTGTACTGTTTTCTTCGATAAACAGTTTACCTGCTGACCAATTTGTGAACCTTAGTCCTCAAGAATACCGGTTCCACTGCCAGGTTTACCGATTTAAAAGTCAAACATAGGACCAGATAGCAAATACAAAGTTTGCTAAACGTAAAGAATGAAAGTCGATGAACTCAATCGATTATAATTATCATTTTTAGAATGACATAGGGTACAGGTGTAGTCTAACATCTGTACTGTACTTCTCTTAATTTTAATCATCTCTTTCACACTGTTGCGTGAAAACCTGTTATTATATGATACTAAACACTATCGACTGCCAACGCTGCTCTTACGCAGGTGCTTCGTGTAGGCGAGCGTAAGTGACTGGCGCAGCATGCCGTTAGTCGCACGATCGAATCTAGTCTGGACCGAGAGTTATTTTTCAGTGACATTACAAAAGAATTTTATCTTATTTATAGGAAGTGATATTTCAAAAGGATTTTAACGTATTTCAATTATATTATCAAAATAATATGGAACAATTACATTTACTGGCTGCTGCTGCTATTTGTGCGTTTATATTAATCGATAAGCTTTTTCACAAGATGGTGTGTTAATTGTTTTATGACATTTTTATTGCTCTCCGTTCGATTGTGATTAAGATGTCACGTACGTCCTGCAGCTTGCGATCGAGGAGAGAATATCTCTCCCCTACATTTAAAACAACCCAACCGGTTGATTTTATGAAGGGGCCTCATAAAACTTTTAATAAAATATATTCTTAACGTGTTCCATTGTATTCCCTTTTGATCAAAATCTTTTCAAGAAACGGATTGCCAGCAGCAAGCATACCTGTTCTGTTCTGTTCATGTGGCCTCTCTGTACCTTTCTCATGGCCGTATCCTGCTGTGCTTCGTGGACTTTCGTGACTCTCGTTTTCAGGACCTTCGCTGTATCTGCCGATGGGAGAGTTTTATTTTCCCCGAAATTTATTGCACGTGTCGTTGCATTCCGTGCCGTTTGCACACTGCAACTGTCCCACAGTTCATGCAGTCACCAAATGTTCAATCCCAACCTTTAACTATGGCAAAACGAAATGCCTCCATCCAAATGTGCTTGTTGTTTGCTGCACTGTCTCCCTGTTCGAACACTTCCACTTGCGGAGGTGATCAACCCCTTGCGCAGCACCGAAAGCAAGAAGAAGGTAAAGGTGCAGCCATTCACGCATGCGCACATTTCCTCGCTGGCTGGCTGGGAGCGAACATTACTGGATGCTGTGGCTAAGGGGGGGGGGGGGGAACAAAACAAAACACACCAATACTACCACGCACGCCAGAAACTGGAAGCGCTTGGCTGGTGTGGCTGATGCGCTGGGATGAGGGAAATGACGAAACACGTCACCAGCAGCCGCAGCAAGCAATTGCGGAAAACAAGCAAAGGAAATGACCTCGGTCCAGCAGCAGCAGGAGGGCGGCACAGGGAAGCAAGAAGCAAGAAGGGCCAAAGAACTGCGTAAGGTGGGTGGAATTGAAAGAAAAAGAGAAAAAAGAGAGGAAACAAGTCGATAGTAGAATTGGGAAACTTGTATGAATTGGGAACGCACAGTAAGAAGGAACACACGAGGAAGAGCAAAACGGCTTCAAACGAAAATAGAAAAAAAGGTAGTACAAAAAAGAAGAAGCAACTGCCCAAAATAAAACGAGCGAAAAGAGAAGACGACCGGTGGTGTAAAATAAGAAAGAAGGTGTGTAAAGCTCGATAGAACGATAAAATAGCTTATAACAAAACATAAAATCTAACGCAGTGTGAAATGGAAGAGAAAACGAAAAGAATGTAATGCGTGTAAGGAACGAATGAACAAAAAAAACGAATAGAGAAAATCAGATGGAGACACGAGAACGCGAGAATGAAATATACATATGGGGAGGAACGTTTGTCACTTGGTTGTGATGGTGTGGTGGAAGTCTAGCTCTCTATAGCAAGTGATGCAGCCTTTTTTTTAAGGTTCCAGAATAACTGAAAAACCTGAAATTTGATGCCACAAACAACGAATGTTCCAAGACAATTTGTACGAAGGTGGAAAATCCTTCTTTTTCTAGCACAATTTCTGGACGTTGCAGGCGTTTGGCGGTCGACGCGTGTTCGAAATAGAACGAGCGAGAGCGGTTGTTGTGGTAAATCTTGAGAGCTCTCAGCGTCAACGACGACGGCTGCAGCTCGTCTTTTCTCCGCCCCGAGAGTAGTTTCCACAATGTATGTTTAATTTTCTTTCAAATTCGTACCCGTGTTTGTGCTCATGCGTAAGATCGTAGCCCCCAGACTAACCGGCAAACCATTACACAAACACACACACACACACACGTAAGCTAAGAAGAATGATTTAAAGACGATCGATCTTTTCCGCTGCCACCCATTGCACGCACACTCGCATAACCCGGCTGCGGGCTGGAGGAAAATGTGCTTCTGATGTTGATGTGCTGCTGGTGCCTGCCTGCCTCCAACCGGGTCCCCATGTTGGAGTGCGTGTGTTGTTGGCTCGCGGAAAATCAAACCACAAACGCTCGTGAGGGAATCCCTGGGACCCGCGGGGTCTCTATGTCTCGTAGTAGGAACAGTCGGCGTATCTTCGCATGCTCCCTTCAGCAAGCACACGGAAACAGTGAAAAGCGAGAAGGAAGGCAACACACTAATAAAACAACAACAACAGAAGAACAACAATAAGTTGCGATCTCATAACAAGGCACTGATCGTTTTTATTTATTTTCTGTCCTACGCTGCCTTCTAGAGCGCTGCTTGGCGCGATCCGAGAACCTCGGGCACGCATATTCCGCGCTCATTCTCTTTCCTTGCTGTATCTATGCAAGCAACGAAGAGTAAGGTGAAGTGATCGTGATCATCATTACTAACGATTTTGGTTGCGGGTTCGAGCCAGCAGACACGCAAGAAACTCCCGAATGGGTGGAATATCATTGCGTCCCATTCTTTCGAGTCCGTTGCCCGTGTGTGTGTGTGGTTTTTCGATCGTCTGTGGATGCTGAGACCAGACTGAGGCAGAGGTCTACATACACACACACACACACACACTCCACCCGTGTTCGAACTTGCGAGGCAACGTTTTCCTCGAATTTTGATTGATACACGCAGATAAATGCTCGATCATTAGTCATTTTTCTTGCGTTTGCGTGGTTCGGGCGGGCGAACGAACGAATGACCGTTCTTAGACAGAGGACCAAACATCGAAGCAAAGGGGCGCTGCACAAGAATTGAATGGAACAAAATAGCACTGTATTGCTGCTGCTGGCCGTTGTTTCGCTGGGATGGAAAGCGTTTCGTTATTGCCCGACCTTGAGGCACAAACCGAAGAGGTCAAGTTATGTATTTTTCTCTTTTCGAGTGTGTGTGTGTGTTTATGTATAGATGTTACTTTACGTGCAAGATGATGCTAATTTGCATGGGCTTGGACAGAAGATGGTGCGCGAATGGGCAGTGTTTGTGTGATTTGGGTCACCAACTAACGCTCCAGACATGTTTCAAAGCAAAGTTTGTTAAATAAATTTTTTTGCTATCTGTTTTGCTATACAATTTTAAAGCAACATTTTAAAATAGCAGTGCAAACGATAAATATTTAGCTTCTGATGCTACAAAGAGCTGCTGGGAGCTACATCGGAGGTGCGGAGCTTGAATTGAGTGTTGAGTTAATCGGTTCTGCGTTGAGCTGTAGTTGAGTTTACACAGATACATTGCGGGTGCAGAGCTAAAATGAACCGAATTGCTTCATGGAACTAGATTGAGCCTGCGGAGCTTCTTTTAGATTACAGAGCTGTATTGTGCGTATGAAGCTACATCGGAGATATATTGAGCTTACAGAGGTACATTGAGGGTGCAGAGGTGTATTGAGCTTGCAGAGTTAAATTGAAAGTGAAGTGTTACATTGTCTGTACCGAGCTATTTTGAATCTGTGGAGTTAATTTTTGCTTGCGGAGTCAAAATGAACTTACACAGCAACAATGAGAGTGTAAAGCTACATTGAGCTTTCAGAGCTACGATCAGCATGCAGAGCTCTCTCCTCTATCTTTATTCAGTTAAGACAATTCATATAACTTATGCTTTTTGTGATTGATAGTAAATTACGTCTTGTATGATACGATTGAATTCAATTTCCAAGGATTTGAGAAGTGTTGGCATACCCATTTTTAAATGTATATGTGCGCGGTACTTGTAGATGGTACGGGCCGTGATCCAATACCTCTTGAAATCTAGAGTAGGTACTTCTAGATCCAAAATACTTCGACACGGCCACACACACTACTTGTATCACAGTAACTTGATCACAGTAACACAATTTTATTGTTAAAGCTATTAATTGGATGTTTCGCGTTACCGGTTACCAAAACCTTGAGAGTGATCTCTTACTTGAAAGCGTATATATTGAAAGCGCAGTGTAAAATTGCTGTTTTTATTTGATATATCCTTAACACGTTATTTCAATTCCAAATAAAAAAGATGTACGTATGTTTGCATTTCAACAACGTCACATTCTTTCATTTCAGCTTTTCCTGCAAAGTTGGCACCTATAAGTTGGCAAAGTGGGCTTAACGTTTTTTACAGTGATCATCCGTTTAAAGTCCCCGGCTGCCCTCCACCATTATCAAGGTGACATTGAACACTTTAACGCTGTTAACTCAACACCAATATTGACCGAAACGAAAAATAGCTCGGGCAATGGGGCACACTTTTAATAGCACGGCAAATAGATGAGTTTTTAGAGATGCAAAAATGTATCCTACACATCAAAAACAAAAAAAAAATCGCAAAACCCCAACTAATATTTGCATTTCCTCAGCACTGCGAGAGTTGCGATGTTTGCACAATCTGGCACACCGTTTGTTTGTCTTTGCACGCCTAGGCTTTGTGTGGAACGTCAAACACATCTGGTGATAAATATGGGTGACGTCTATGGTTCGAAAATGTGAGGAATAGAATCCCGCTTAAAACACGAACAAATAGTAGAGTAGACTTCGGTTCGCTTTTTATCTGCTAAATAAAATACTAAATCTTGCAGAAAGCCTAGGAAAAATACCTAAAGGTTGTTGAAACTTTTCTCACGAATGCAAGATAACGGCGTCCATTAATTAAGAGATTAACCAGCTCTTAATTAGCAGGTGTTTATCTTGTATCTCGTTCAAGCGGATAGCAGTGCTATCTGGTGATTAAATTGACACTAGCTTTGCCAATGTTTAAAAACAGAATTTTCTTTTTTTTTATCAAATTTGTTGTCTTGTGATAAATCAGTATTTGCAGTATCTTTCAACCATTTTGTATGATGGCGTGCCAACTGTACCAATATTCTTCCGAAAGCAACCCAATTGCTTCCCAAACCACCGCCCCAAGCAAGGATGCACGCCATCATTGACCGGTTCCTTCCCTCCGGTCCAGCTGGCGCAAAATTGGATTCAATCAATGCAATTACTCTCGAACTTCTGGCTGCTTCCATGCGTCTCCGGCTCCAGTTCTACCGGTTTTCCCCAACTCACTGTGTTCCTGTTAGGCCTTTTGGGCCTTGAAACCTTCCCCCCTTGCTGCTGGCGATCTTCTAACGATCGAACCATGGCTTGTAAAACGCATTTGTCTTGACGCTCCATTACCTCTGCAGGCAGGCAGGCAGGCTCTTGGTGCAAACGGTAGAACGATGTGCAAACGATTCAATTACTGAAATAAATACGTACGAGATATTGCATGCGTGTGTGTGGCATTGTTTTGGCTGGAGTCTTCCATGGCTGACTGATCAATTGACTGACAAGAGCTTTGGGGTTCCTAAATTTGCCCCATCTCCCATCCCGAAGAAGGTGTTTCGTTAATGCTGGTTCTCTCTCTCTCTTGTCTTGTGTGTGTCTGCGTGGTCAAGATGCGGTCCGAACGGCGCAAAAGAGAAAGGTTGTAATGATTGGGCTTATTAGGTACACCGTCGGCACGACGGCACCGTCAACCGTCACAATTACCAACGTCAACGCTTCGGAGCACATCCTTTGGGAGTAATTTCTACTACCCCGTAAAGAACCCATCGTTTGGCGTTTCACGGGTGAGAAATGTCAAACTTTTGACAGCTTGGCTGGCAACATTTGACAGACGGGAGGTAATGTTGTATAACGACCGGTAGCAGACGAATAGTGTTCGATAGGTGGTAACGAGGGAGATAAATTGGGATTTTGCAGTTAACTAGACGGGAACGAAAACTGCACAAAATCATGCTTTTGCCGTGGTGGTTTGCTCGGTTGGTTGAGCGATTTGAGTGAGTTAATTCCAAGTGTCACCACTTGAGGCCGCTGTGTAAAGTCAAGAGTTAAGGTGGGGTTTATACGGCAAGAAGCCGGTCTGTTCGTAATTTGCATACAATGCTGCGTTGCCGACTAGAAAGTAGTTTCTTGTTCCAGTTTTTTTATATATTCCGTGTCATTTGACTATTTCCTCGATCTGGGTAAGTTCTCAATACACATCTGTGTATAATACACGATTATAATAATAAAGGAGTCTCCAATCTTTGCACTACTCTTTGCCAGTCTAGAGATTGTACAATGAACGTTAATAAGCCTTCGATAAGCTATTCGTTGACAGCAATGGCGACACAGAGGGCGAGACAGATACACTTTAAATCTTGCTGATACCCATCAAAACTGTTCAATATTTTTTTTCTAATGTAACAAATACAATTTTATAGTGTCTTTTTCAGTGGTTTTTCTCCCCAGGTTTTCTATTTCGAATTTCGATCATTTGATAACAAACCGTTAAACGTCAGATTCCATGCGAGACACTTTTGGACAACTTGGAAATAGAGCGGAATCAATATACTTCCTTTATTCAAATCCAAAGTTGGGCCAAATTGGCAATAAACGACTAATTTTCTATGATTTGAAAATACCTGATCTGCTGTCTGAAGTTTTAAAGTACATCTTTGGAACTGTTGAAATTGCACGTCTATATTTGCTGTCTGGAATTCGTTCAAGATCGTTTGCTAAACTTCAAACAATGGTCCTTCGAGCCGGATTTATTGGGTTGAGTCGATAACCCCACAGGCTCTATCCCACTTTGTGAAATCCTTTTTTTTGCTTATATATAAATATTATCTAAAATATTTGTTTAAACGAAAAGCATGATGCTCTGTTTATATCGTTCATGTATGCCAGCAACATGCCGTACTCTGTGATATGTCGTTGAGTCTTGGAGTGTGATACTCCAAAAAGATTATCACAATGAAAATAAGTATAATCACAATGGTAAACAGCTTCGATTAACACCAGGCGATGTCTTAATTCGCACCTCACACTGTATCATTCAACTGAAGCCGTTCGGTTGACACACAGCGCGGTGTCCTAGGTGTCAAACCAACCAGCTAAATGTTTGTACTTGAAGAGCAATTCACAGTGTCACACACTCCTGACTCGATATTGATCAAAGAGTATTTCACATTGCGAACAATAAGTGTCCAAAAGAAACTGGACCGAAATGGTGATCGAAAAATAAATTAGACTCGTTCAATCACACAAATGGCGAGATCATGTTCATCCATTTTTAGAAGTGCTTCCAAAACGGCACGATTTCGTTAAACGAGTGGCAGATATGATCGTGCCGCGCGAACACGGGCCGCCTGATGATGAGCTCACGTCGGCCGATTGGGGAGAAGTGTAGTGTGCGAAAAGGCAAAAAAAAAACAAAACACCAACAACAAACGCACTTCTTCTCCATCATCATCTGTGTGCAGGCTGGGCGGTCAAGATCGTAAAGATTCGCTTCCCAAACTTCCCACCCAGTGTCTTTCCACTCGTGGTAGAGGGAGAGAGAGAGAGAGATTTCAACCTGCAGCAGCAGCAGTCAGCAAAACAACAAGTCGTACACACTTTCTTCAACAACCAGCACCATATTGGAGTTGTAGTGTGCCAGCTTCAAGTTTTGGTTAGAATGGAACTATGAAAAAACAAAAAAAGGTTTAACATACACACAGACACAACCATACCTACCTCAGTGGGAAATAATAATGAGTAAAACATAACAAGACAAGTTAAGTGATGATGATCATACGTTTTATTTCGCGCATAATATTTCCCGAAACGCGCCAACACGACGTCGGTCGTCGCGTACGAAGAGCAACGGAGCTTTAGGTTCTTCAGCGAACGAGTCGACTAAAGAGGTGGAACCGATGATGAATTTAGCGGGCCCTGTAACTGGTTGGCAGCTGGGTTTTGGAAAGACGGTGTGCCCAAAGTAAGAACACATAAAATCTTTGCCCCCCACAATGCACACTCACACACGTGTAGACACACTGAACTCAGTCTCAGGACGCCCCTGATCACGACACGACGACGAAAGACGTGTTGGGCGCAGTGATATCCTTCATCGCAAGGCAAGAACAGTGAAACACACGCGAAAGGCAGACGAGCGAAATGAGGCTCGTTGCATGTTGAATTATTATGCTGGTGGTATACGCTAGTCGTCTGTTCTTCCCTCCCTGGCATTATGGTTTCAGCACAAGAAGACAATTTTCACTTTATCCGTCTTGTTTTTGGGAAGGTTCATTTAGGATTCAAATTAAATTATGGCTATGGGGAAATGTACATAATTTTCAGTGTCTCGTGATCGTCGCCTGGCGGATGCTGAGGATGGGGAGAGAAAAAGAGCTGAAAGCGCACTGGCCAGGTGGGGCGTAACAAGCGGGGAGACACCGTACGGCATAATGAATGACAGTTTTCGTGATCCTTATCTGTAATTATATGCAGTTATTGTTTATGCGCTATAAATTTAATAATTTGCTAGATCATTTATTTAATGAACTCATGAGCTCTCTGGGGTTACCTTGCTTTATGTCCTTATTATGTTTCGTTCGTTTCGTTCTCGTTATTGATCTTGTTGATTGAGTTTTTACATATTTTTTTTTAGGCTTTAACTATTGAAATCAGTTTTTTGGCCTTTTTTGTATTTTACAATTGAATGTTCGTCGGTATAACAAGGTCGTATTTAGGTCGCTATGATGTATGCTAGATTTATCGTCTGATTTTAAACCGTTTTGAATTCATATATGTACTACGAAACCAACTTCAAGATGAAGTGAGATTTTGAATTTTGAAATCTGAACCTTTGAAACAACTTTTTCAATCAAAAGTAGACCATTCGTATCCACCAACACTGTGCCTCTGGCACCGAGATTTCCATATGCATGGAAGAAGAAATGGTTAATAATTAAAGTGTGCATCGCGGACGGCTCGCTACGATGATGACGATCAACACAAATTCCAACCGAGCTTGACCACAGGAAGTATCCTAACGAGAGTGCACTGCATGAACAAACAAAAAACAAACAAAAAACCTCCCGAAGAAGGACGGTAAAACAACACCACAGCGCGACACGAATTAGCATAAACATGAATATTGGTTGTCGTTTTTGTTGTCGCGTGCGTTCGCCTTTTTGTTTGACGGCTGATTTGTGTTGTACCTTCCGCATTCCCCACGTCGATTGAATATTAAATATATTCAACACAAAATTTATTGTGTATCTGCGTGTGTGTGTGTCGCAGGAGAAATTCCGGGCCTGAGGGGGAGGGGGGGGGAGTAGGAGAGGAACAAGTAAACAAGAATGCAAAAAGCAAATAAAACTGAACACTGCTTGAATCGCACGAACCTCGAAGTTTGAGCTGGCACACGGAGGACGAGAAGCTTCCTGCATTACGATGCAAAAGTGATAAAGTTTTGCGTAAAATCTTGTTCTTTCTACTGGTTCCTGCTCCCACACACACACACACTTTATGTTGCCATTTTTGTCTGTTTATTTCTACATAACATTCGGTTAATTTATGGGCACTGGGCAGGTTTAATGTTTCTTGTTCTTTGCTGCTTTGAAATGATCGATTTTGCGACTCACCACCGTGTGCGTGCTTTCTTTTTTGCTTATATGTTTATTTTAACGACCGAATGATTACAGATAGACAGGGAAGGAAAGGAGTTGGGGATCTTCCTCTTTACTCGGTCAGAATTAAGACGACGCAAGGCGACCCCAAGACAGCCAAGGGAGATAGAGAGAGAGAGCGAGAGAATGGTTTGTTAGCGTAAAATGGGCAATTAAATTGGACAGCAAACGACACCATCGATCGGATTGGGGAACACGACCGCCGGTCAGGTGCCCCGGAGACGACGAGATTGATCGTAAGGAAATCCTCGAAAATGGTGATATAAGCAGCAGTGGTCGTGCAGTGTGGCGAGCAGGGATAAAACGAACGAATAAAAGAACAAAACAAAGGTAAAATAAAAGAGTAAAAAAACTGAGCGGAAAAGAAAAAGTCCAGAGAGTGTGCTAGAAAGGTAAAAAAAGAAGAAGAAGAACACCGAAGAATATGCAACATTTCGAAAACGCAACCGGGGAGCTAAGGAACACATAAAGAGAAGATAATCATTGATGAGCAAAGGGGAAAAAGGCTGGGTTTTTGAAAAAAAGGTAAAATAGAAGAAGAAAGAACGAGGGACAAGGGAAAAACGAGAATCCGAAGGAAACGAGTGGGAAAAAGGTGATTGAAAAGTTGTAAAGGCTTAACAAGATGTGTCCCAGCGACGTCGTGTCGTGCCTTCTTCACTTTACCTCTTTTTTTGTGTCTTCAGCCAAGGTCCTGAAGATCGAAGAAATCTCACTGGTGCTGCTGCTCGTTAGTGAGAGGTAAGAGGGGGGTTACACACAGTGCCGGTCTGTTGTTGCTGGTGCTGGTGTTGGTGTGTTCAGGTTTGCCCATGCGCGCAGCATCCGTTGATTGGATTGAGATCGTTAATCGAACGAAGGAAGGGAGGTGGGTCCGCCTTCATCGCTCGCCTCTGCTCTGGCTCTTCTCTGGCTCCTCTCTTTATCGAACGAGTGGAGACTGATTGATCGTTTAGTGACCGTCTCGTTTCTATCATATTGATTTTCGAATTTTTCGATTTCCTTTTTTGACTTGAGTTTTCTCGTTTTTGCTTTTTGTTCTTCTTTCTTTGCTTTCCATTCTTACATCATGCTTACCAAATTATCATCTTTCATTGGTTACTTATGCCTTTAACTATGTGCTAGATTTCTTGTGTTTTCTTTGTTTTTGGAAAAACGGTTCTTTTTTTTACTAACAGTAGAATGATATTATATTTAATTCTATGGTAATTTTGTATTTTCATGTATGTATGGCTATCTTTTTAAGTTTGAGATTTGCCACTAAACCTGAGCTAAATGCAAGCATCTATTTAAAAAAAATGCTCTTTTGTTTTGTATATGTATTCTGTTCTTTCAATGCGTTTTATTTGGTTTGTTTTATATGGGTTTTGATTTATTTTAATCTTAAAACCATACCCAATACTTTTAAGGTTTTAAACAAAAATGAAAGTTTTACTATTGGATTGAATTGTTCAAAGCATTAATAAATGCGTAACAGTCTGCAATGTAGGCGAAAGCCGAGCAAAATGGTGCTGTTCAGGATTTTGTTCTATATCTCATTGGGTAAACCACTTTACACTGATATTTTGACGGCAATCGTTGCTTAAATGTCTTATTCGTGAAACAAAAATAGTAGTAGACGTTTTAGCAAAAAATATAAGTGTATAAAATGAAATTTAAAAATCAACATCAACTCGCTATGGGGCAAAATGGTCATACGCAAAATGTCAAAACACGACAAAACAAAGGGGCAAAATGGATTTTAGGCTTTGGGTTACGGTGCTGCATCTAAGCAGAATTGTAAGGGTAGAGATTTACGTTTTGCATTAAAGTGTTTAGTTTAATAACTCAGTAAAATGCCTGGAATATTTTAATAATGCACGTGTTGTCAGGATTTTTTCTTGTCGATGTACACAACAAATATATTGTAGTGAGCTTTGCTTACACCACAGTCTTATCATTTTGCTCCTGTCAAAACATACCAACAAGCTGAAACGACCATTTGGCCTCAAGCGAAACATTTTACCAAATTTAACTTCTAAAAAATTTGATTAAATTAAAATGGTTACTTTTTTACATAATTTAATAGCTGATTGTCATATGCCTGGATACAAATTCTTTTTTTCTATAATTGGGGCCCTTTCCGTTTGAAGCTCGTAGGCTGAAATTTCAGCCTGTTCACTGTTTGCATTGTATAGCAGTTTTAGAGCAGCTATCTAAGTGAGTATAATATACAGGTGGGCTTATCCCAAGGTGTATGAATTTAGAAGGCTGATTTTTATCGCTTCTGCTTCTGAATGAAGATTGTAAGAGTATTTTGAGTATTCATCAAGCCTCCAGAAAGCTCGTTGGAGCAAAAGTTTTCACTCGTTCTGTCAAAAAGTAATCTTCAAAATTGGTTATGAAAAAATGCTATGAGACCACCTGGACTACATGCACTTTGATTCCAGTTTCCACCACCTGATCTCTTTAATGCACCTTGGGATAAATGTAAACAAACCTGTGTTTTCGAGCAGGTACTCGAATCTAATTCTAGCTTTTAGGCTAAAATTTTCTAGACTGAAAATCGCAGGCTAGTTTTTTGTGTGGTTTTGTATGGATTGTTTACATGATTTCAGCCTCCAACTGTCAAACTCCATACAAAAAACTAACTAGAATCGTGAAGGCTCCCATTATTTGATAAATTCTTACGAAAGCTTATCCTCGAGACGGTGAAAATATATCGTTTTGAGCAAAAAATTTAATTGTTATGTTATTTATTTATTAAGAATTCGATTATTGAAACGTTCATGGTGTGCTTTAAACATTACCTTTGATGTTTTTCAATCATCTTAAATCATTTTAAATGGGTTAATTGGCCAATAATTCAGGTGACCATTTCGCTCCACCTAACCATTTTGCCCCGCTTTCCCCTACATAAATTGCACTTTGCATGCTACTATCTCAATTACACTGCAGTCGATGATTATTCGGTAAATGCTCTCCCCTTATCATTGCTTACACATTTAATTAAGTTTAGAACTGGATTATTAAAAACAAACGAGAAGTCTGGACAAAAAACTGGTTGAAGTAAACGCCAAATAAATATGAATGATTGCCACCGAATTTTGATAACCATTGCGTTTGCTGCGGCTTCTTTTGCTTTAATTTTCCTTAGCCCCCGCCTTGGTCTGGCCCGCTTTGGGTACTGTTGGCCACCTCCGCTCCAGTGTTTTGCTTGCATTAGAGAGAAGAAGAAAAAAAAAATCAACGGGCACATCTTAAAACGGCCGTGCCGCCGGTTAGCCCCATCGCAGCAATGTTTATGTCGCAGCTTCGGTAAACATTTAGCTGCCGCGCTCCCTTGTTTTCCGCGGGCACAGTGCGATGCGCGCCCTAGCCTATGAGCTAGGGAAATAGACCCCGATGGCTCCCGGAATTGCCCCGCGTGTGGAAATATAAATACACCTCAAGCACACATCATTACTCTGGGCCTCGGTCGTTCTATTTTGCCGCCGATTTCTCCCTCTACCGCCTTTTCCTCTCTGTCACGTAGTGTCAACTGGGTCGGCTGGCCCCTCACGCCCCTTTGTTACCGTGGGCAGTGTTTGAAATGGGTGTCGGTCTTTTTGTTGTTGTTTTAAAACGGCTCACTTGGTTGGGCGTCGGAAAACTGTACCAATTTTGGCTGGCGTCCAAGGTGGGCTTCCAGTGGCGGTGTCCCGCTCTTTAATGTGTCGGTGTCCTTGGTTGTGGCTCGTGGGGGACCCCGCCGGCAGGTCATGGATGATCGCTGGCCGTAGATCAAAGGCTGGGGGTTTGCTCTCGTTTGCTGGGCGGTATATATTTATAGGGAAATTGCGCCATGTACAAAGGAAAATGTGACGTCACCTTCCGTTAAGACGATTAGATTCATTCTCCACTTCTTCAAAGTCACTTTTAGGGTATTTATTTTGCAAAATGCACAGTGAGTTACTCATGAAAAAATTCAACAACATGCAGCCTCATCCACACATGCACGGTGCATGAAATTGCATCTTTTGTGATAAATTCTGATACGCCCTGGACACCGGAAGAGACTTTGTGCACTAGAAATGGATAGGTGCAAGCCTGATGGAATGTGTGGGGACAGTGCTATAGTGGAGCAGCTGCTTGCTTTCATCGTGCTGCCGGCATACCACAGAACTGAGCTGAAAGCCACAGACACAACACCGCACCGCGAGGGAAGCCAGTGGGAGTCAATTATATGGTCTCGGGGTTCCGATGCAGCACAACATCAAAGGAGAGCGTGTTTTAATGCGTGTTCCTGAAATACGCCGCCGGAACGAAACGAATCCGGCGCAAGAATGTGCTCCGGAAGAGGGACTGTGCGGTACATGGAGGACGGTGGTGGTATTCATGTTGTATATGAAATTTCCATGCTCAGAGCAGCAGTGGGTAGAGTGTGGTTTTGACGTGTCTGGGAGGCCAAACCATTTTTCCAACCAAAATTAACTTTTTACTGGGAATGGAATATAAATTCTGATGAGGAGTTGTATGTGTTTGTGTGTAATATTTGACTTTTCTGGCATATTTCATTCGTTCTAGCAAGTGTTTAATTAGCATAGCTGTACAAGTATGGCTTTTTCAGAGCTCCCATGTTTTCTGGTACAAATTCCATCATATTTAACGTTTAATTAGAATATTTAACATTGATTCAAATCGGTTCGAGTTTTCTCTTATAGGATTTGAATTTCCTGATAATAATATACAAAATACACTGCCAGGAATGTTCTTCAATTAGGAATCGCAAATAATAACAAGCACGATGTTTATAAGATTCGTTAAGATTGTATCAGAATTAGTTTTGTCAAGATAAATGGCAACAAATAGCATCAAATGACAAATTCAACGCAAGTTAAACGTTAACAAACTGTTTTGGGACACTGTTAGAACCTTAAACAATAGGAGCACAGGAGGTCTAGAGTAACTTCAGATTGTAGCAAAACATCCTTAGTACATCGATCTTCAGTATTCCAATTCGGGCATTTGATTTGATCCATTACGTTAAAAGAGCAAATTTGTCAGTCTGTGTCTGTCCAAAAATTTTGCAAAATTGATTTTTGCATCAAGTGGTTTTTGTAAGACATCTGCGACCAAATGTCTGTTATTATACATCAAAAAGTTGGTCATATTTGGATTAATAATTAGTAGTTAATATTAAAATTAATAAT
>SIXB01003935.1:0-19421 GCA_007018985.1 Anopheles bwambae
TGTTGTTGTTGTTGTTGTTGTTTAGTTTTCCATCGTCTAGTGCCAGCAGAGGAGCAATCGGGTCTGTATGCAAAGACGAAGCAAGCTGGTGTGTGAAATCCAGGTTGGCAAAACATTGTGAAAGTGGATACTGTGTACGTTGCAATTGCTTGCAGGGGTAGAATGCAAACAAAGTGTACAAGCTTCGAATTAGCAGGAGCGGTCACCACCACCACCACTACCCCGTTGCTTTTTCCCCACAAATCGTGTTGCCGATGCCCCGATCCTGTGTTATAAACCCGTTCCCGTTTTGTAGGTGTCGCCTATTTCAACAACAACAACAACAACAACAAAAGTACCAACAAGAAAATTTTGGTTGATGAATGCCTGAACAAATGGTGATTCAGTGGTAGTCAGGACGAGTCGTAGGTTAATCCTTTGTCATATGTTTTTGGGGCGTGTTTTAGATACAAATTACTAAACGCTCGCCAATCCTTTATTCCAGCCTCAGTCGAAATCGGATAGCCGTGGTCCAAAGTGTCCCAAACAGGAAACCAGCACTGCAATGGAATAATCGATCCCTGCGTGACGACACACACACGGAACAGATTCTCCAGCTGTCACAAGAAAAAAGTGTTTACGAGATTGCTGTGTAGCGAAGAGAAGCAGAACCGCCGCGTAGTACACACGCACACAACATACCGCCGGGAGCCACTGGTACTGCAACCCCCTTGTCCATAGTGTGGCTACTGTCAAAACACCTCCCGATCGACAAAACACGTTTTTGCTCGGGGGTCGTGACACGAAGAATCGGGCACAGTTTGCTGCGTATTAGTATTTGTGCGTGCGTGTGTGTATCAGTAGTGCTTTAGACGGACAGCGTGTGTGTGTGCGTGTTTTTTCTGCATCAAATATTGTAAAACTTCTTCGTGCGTGTTGCATTGCGTGCAGCTGAACGCGTTCGTAATTGTGGGCGCCGCAGATTATAATTGGTGAAACAAACATTTCCTGTCCCGGCTTCCCATTCACGTTCCGCAAAGGGTTCCGAAGCGACGGATAGGCGAGCAGATGAGCAGGAGTGGCAGTATGGCCGAAAAGACGGTCTCCAACAGTCTACCACCGTCGTCGGCCCAATCAAAGGTCACGGTCGGGGGCAGCAGTAGTGTCGCTGCCGGCGTAACGGGAGGAATACACCATCATCACCATCATCACCATCATCATCACCACAATCACCATAAATCGATGGATATGGGCGGCACGGGCAAGATGGGAGTTGGAAGTAAACATCACACTAATGTAATTCAGCGGACTACGAGTGAAAGTTTACGATTGGGCGGAGGTGGCGCTGGGAGCGGCTCCCCAATGAACAACAGTGTTAGCAGTGGCGGCAGTGGTGGAGGAACATCGATGACTAGTACTGGTGGTGGCGGGGGAAACGGGAATATCGGAAGTAATGAAAACTCTGTCAGCAGCAGTATGCTAAATTCGTCCTCATCGGCGAACAGTATTCCACGCAAGAGTGCCAGCTCGTCGACAAGCATGGGCGGCGGCGCTGTCAATGCCGGTGGCGGTGGCGGTAGTGGGAGCGCTGGTGGTGGCGCTGGCGGTAGTGCTGGCGGTGGTGGTGGCACTGGCGGTGGCGCTGGAGGTGGCGGTGGAGCTGTGGTCGGTATTGGCGGTCCTGTTGGAACCGGTACCAAGACCTCTTCGTTTACGATCACTTCGGTGATCGTTGGTCCGGGAAAGCACAGCGCAGACAATGGCGATGATTCGGCGGATGATCTGGACGAGTCACACACGGACGACAATAGCCGGATAACGGATTTCGAAAACGAAACGCCTAGTTTCTCGGAGGATACATTTAGCAAGGAGGATGTGTTTTTCGGTACGAACGCGATTGGAAGTGTGCCGGTCATTCCGACGAGCTCGCAGTACGGGTTGGCGATCGTGGCACCCAATGATAGAACGAACGGTGGCGAAGTGCTCACGGATGCAATGCACGTCAATGTCACGGACAGTGGCATTAACATAATGGGACACGGCAAGAGTGAGGTAAACGAAGGGAAGGAGGTGCATCATCGAAACGAGCGGTTTAAGGTGGTCAAAATAGAAAGTACCGAACCGTTCAAGCGTGGCCGCTGGGTGTGTATGGATTATCTCGATCACACCACGTTGCAGCAGCCGAAAGAAATCTCTGGCGGTGGGGAGAGTAACGAAGTCAGCAGCGCCCATAATGCCACCGTTACCACGCAAGACAGTGGTGTCGGTATGAACGACAATGCTAGCTACGCACCCTCGGAAGGAATGGACTACTACCAAAATGCGGTCAGTTCGTCATCGATGATGTTGGGTGGGCCGATGAGCGCGGCGACGTCCATCGCGTCTAATAGGAGCAACGTGATGCTCGGGATGTTGAACAACGAATCTCCCGGTCAGAGTCTAAATCTTTCGCTCGTTGGTGGAATTTCAGGTGGAGGAGTGGCTCCCGGAACCGCGGGCAATGCTACTAGTCACATTCAGTCTGGCACTACTGGCCTGATCAAGGGCCCTATAGCTGGGACTGGAATACCGCACAGTTTACCTCAGTCACAGCTCCAGAATGCCCTGGCGGGCCAGCCACCGATGCAACAGCACATAACGTACACGCAAGGACATCCAGGACAATCCCAATACTATCCCCATACGATGACGAATCTGGCCGAACTGAACCAGCAGGTTGCATCGAATATACAGGCACAACACCACCACCTCCTCCACCACCACCACCAACACGGTGCTACCCTTCCAAGCAACATGCAAATGCACCCGCAATTACATCATCCCCATCAGCAGCAGCCCGGCCACCCAATCCTCTCTTCCAGCAACATTCTTCCACCACTGGTCGTGCCCATCCCAACATCACAGGAGATGAACATTATGATGAACAATCCGTCGATCCAATCGAGCTTCCCATCGCCCCACCAACAGTTTAAGCCGCAGAAGCCGCAGCAGACTGTCTCCCAGACCAACTCGCCCATTGTCGTCCCAACGTCCCTGATCGACAACACGGTCGTCGCCGGCATGCCTGGCGAAAATGTGCCTCTGAACGGTGTCAGCGCTGGAGCAAAAATACTATCCCCATCCGCCGGGGCCGGAGGCGTCGTATCAAATGTTTCTACGACTGGGGGCGTTAGTGCTCACGATACAGCTGGTTCTGTATCGATCGGCACGGATTCACTGAAGAATTCTGCACCATCGGCCACCTCCTCGCCGGTGACGTCGTCTGTTCAGTTAATTCCACAATCCACAACGGTTCCGACCCAACCAGCTCCTGGTGCTTCGATTGGTTCGTACGGTGATGCTACGGCCATGGCTGCTGCCGCCGCAGCACAGATGAAGCAGAACACGAACGTCCCAAGTTCCGCCATTAACAGCGTCATCGGTGGCAACACTATTGCGAACGGGGCAAACTGCGTCGCTGCTGTCGGCTCCCCGTCATCTAGTGGTGCAATCAATGCAGCGAATTCGATCTCTGTTGGGACGATCCCCGGTACCTCCACCGCCGACCAGCAATCATCGGAAGCGAAGCTACAGTCCACTGTGTCCGGTGCCACGACTGCAGCTGCCACTGGTGATGTCGAGGAAACGGATAAACCGAACGCCGAAGATGGTGAAAGGTAAGTGATCTTCGAATTGATTGGGTTAAAAAAGGGAACAATGTGATTGTCTTTTTCGATTGCTTATGTTTCTGCTTTGATTGCTTGTTTTTTTTTTTTTTTATTTAACGTTACTGAATGTGGCATATTGCATACTTAATTTAGTGCAAGTAGTACTATTCAATCAGTTCATATCATTTGAAATATTGTGTTAGTCGAGATTAAATCTCTTAATTTTTTTTAACTATTTTATCATAGCATTCAAAATGATTAAGTTGGCAAACGCAACGCTTACATACGACGTGTTAGTTGGTTAGGTGTCCATTTTGATGTACGAATTGACTAAAGGGTTGTGTTTTTGTTTAGCCTTTTCATTATTAAAATTGTTTTCTTTGTTCAAGCTTCATATTTAATGTGTATTGTATAATGTGTATTGTCGATACATGAATTGAATTAATGGTAATGTGATGTGGAAAAATAATATCTCATCAAAATGTATTTAAATTTGTTGAACGTTCTCATTTCATTTAGATTTCTTCATGTTCGATGTAATATATCGAAATATTTTGCACTTTGCCAAAATGGACTTATAAATATTATCTGGAAAAAATAATTCTATGAAAAAAGCTTAAATTATACTTGTTTTATATAATATATAACACTTCACTACTAACAATTGTAGCATTAATAATATCGTAATAATCAAATATTATAACAGACGTCGATGGGAAGATTCCCGTATTTATAGTAACATAGACACAATGCTGGCTGATGTGTTGCGATCTTTTGTAAATATTTAAAATTTTAAATTTCTTATTCGAAGGGTTTGTTTTATTATCATTACTCTTTAACAAAATACTGACATTAGGATCGTGAAGAATCTGTAATTACAGAAATGGGATGGATGAGGGTTTATTTGATATCGGACGTAATCCTTACCACAAAATATTGCATCTTTCACGAGGACGTTATGCTCTGTTTTTGTGCAAATTTAAATTTTCCAATAATTAATCTGTTTTTAACTAAGGTAATTTGTTCGTCATCACCTTGAATTAACTCCTCATATGGAAGATAATTCTAACACATTAACTATTTTTCTTCTTATTGATGTGTCTTGTTTGTTTCCGAATTGAACTATTATACGAAATAATGAAACTGTTTCTGGTCACGCTTGCGGACGGTACTAAATGCGCCATTGTTGGCGAGCGTACTTTTGCCAATTCCTAATATTTATTGCACTTGAGGCTGCAAAATTCAACGGGTACTTGTATGTGGGAAAGCAAACCTCAGCAGCGAAGGCCATGGACGCTATGACCGGATGTGGTGTACGAAAAAGTCAAGGTAATCACAAAACCAAAGCCGAACGGATGCTTCGGACCTCCCAATGCTCATTTGGTAGTAGTGTGTCTATGGTGTTGTTGTAATATCCTGTCGCTTGGACTCAAAATATGCCTCTTCGTGCACGACAGTACACCGGATGGCACATGCTAACGCTGGTGGTCGGAAAACGGGTCCATTGCGCGGCACTATCACATTCCTGTATAGTAATATGAGCACACCTTTGTTAAGCAGCATGGAATATCGACTGACGTTATACCGCCGACGGAAAATGGACATTCCTTTTTCGCAAGGTACTTTTCCGCTTGGAAAATGGAATCCAGCGCTAAGGCGTTTGGCACTTAGTTCGTTAGTCCCATGGTTTTATTTAGTTTTATTTGTTTTGCGTGTATTTTCATCCTTAAGGGCCGGGGCAGGGACTTGTTGAATCGATATTTACAGGGTTTTTTTTCTCTTGATGTACGGCGGTATGCGTGTTGTTTCATTGATGATGCTCAATTATACCGTGCATTAAAGCGGGATCATAAACTGTATTGGCATATTTGTCACATTATAAATTGAATGCAATTCAATTTGCTGGTCTCACATTTTTAAAATGTAGATAACGCGTGCAATCAACCGATGAGCATGATGTGACTAGAAAGAAAATCGATTGGGCAATTTTCCTCAATCATCACATAAAAACCTTTTTTTAGCATCTTACCGTGCTTAAAGTTTCGTCGGCTTCCAACATGAGCGCCTCCAACTCACTACGCACATGAAACTCATCCAACAAAGAACATAAGTGTGTGATGTACACTACTGCGTTCCGTTCTACTTCCTCAAGCATGACGAATGACGATCACCGCGGATCGCGTTAGAGTATCCTTTCCCACCGGAAATACTCAACTACCACCGGGCTCTGTGCTGCAGGCTTTGAAAGACGGAGGCAGAGCTCTAGCTGTTCAGTTTAGTGTTGCTTTGCGGTGTACCCAGCCCATTCCCAGTCTGGGAGCAAAGTATCGATATCAAACACAACGCGAAACATATCTGTAAATTGTGTGCGACGAGCAGCTTGCATCACAGAAGGATCGATCAGGTCGAACTGTATTTGTTGATGTGTTGAAGCCTGTGAACGAAACGAATCATTTGTTGTTAATAATCATTGAGGCGTTCTGTTGTGCGTTTTGTTTAAAAGTGGGGAAAACGTATAACCGCAGTAGCTAGATAAAATTCACGGATATTTTTCCTGATTCCAAAGCATTTGCCTTCCGCCATCCGATGATACGCTCGTTCGCAAGCAAAGCCCAAGAGCTTCTTCTGCAAGCATATTGATAGATAGCGGAAAGCAGGTGCGTAAGATCAGTCGTGTGTGGGCTGCTGTGTATATCTTTTGTTTAATCGTGCCTCGTTGGTTGTGAGTAAACAAACAAACCCTCGTGCACTTCTTCGACCTTGGCCTTGCGAACATACACACCGTAGGCAAACGCCGTGACGCGTACGCAGTCAGTCGTCGGGTCAATCTGAGTGTGCAGTCCAAAGCTCCCAGACTCCGTTAACCGTCTCGGAAGCAAGATCAGTTTACATGATTCGGTCGTGCCGTGCACATATGGGAGAGGAGCCATACATATATAAATAAACGTGTCCGTGTTCCTTGCTGTTCCAGTGATAGCTCTGTGATGCACGAATAAGTGCCGTTGTGATCAGTGGAATAAAATTTAACAAAAAAGCAAGCAATCATGTTTGGAAGCAATCTTACCGTTAGTACGACGTACTACCGAAGCTCTAACTTTTACATTCTACGAAGAAACTCGATGATTCCGCGATGGTGAGTAATGACGGGTTAGTGAGTGGAGCGCTGCAGACGCAAACAGCGTGGAATGAAAATATATTCTCGAAATATTCGTTCGAAGATTTTCTACATACATTTACCAAATCGGAATTATTAACAGTGAATTAGCCACAGTGCCATTAGACGCCACTATCGTGCCAAATTGAACGATTTTGGATTGCGTTCTACTTGAGTTGATTTTAAAACGTTGTTATAATTAGATTCATTTTGCTGGCCCGCCGGCGAACACAATCGCAGATGATTAACGAAGCGAACATATTGCTCAATACAGTAGCATGTGTGTAATATGAAAAAAAGACCTTCTTTGGAAACGTAAACGCAATTCCCATAATATACGTTCGTCTTGTAGATGTTCCAAATAGCAGAATAGCGTTTCAGACAGAATAGACTGCTGTTTATTTGTCGAAGAAAATGCAACCAGGAAAACAACACGCGAACCGCTGGGGGAAACTAAAGCAATTCCTGTTTACTTTATCGCTCCTCCGTTGGTATTGTTTGGGACTGCATCGCTTTCCAAGTAGTGGTATTTGGGGTAACACAATTGTAGAAACATTCCAAAAATATCTGGCAGTCACAATTTTTAGACGTGTTCCGTACGGGTTTTTCGAACGGGCGTAACAATTAACACGAAAATGTCACATGATTGCATTGCACCGGGTAATGATAATTCAGATTGAATGATTCGATGTCAAGGGGTTAATCTGCAGCGACATCTATCGGGCGATAGTGCAAACAAGTGAGATAGTGTTGAATGAGATTCACTATTTTGCGGTTAGACGTATGTTTTCAAGCTAGAAATCCATGTACGTCAATATAACCAATGCCAAAGGATCATACTTTTGGAGCATCCAGGAATAGTAAGGAATGCATATACTGAAGGGACTGGGGGTGGCTATTCTATAGACAATGCAGTATGGGTTCTCCTCCTGTACCAAGGATTGTGACAATTTCGATCCGGCACTATTAAGTATCGGAAACTAATGTAGGCCAGCATGTCGTGTATATCAATATGTCAAAAGAAGTATACTACGCAGAATGCGACACACCTATTAGTTTATAGCCGAAAACGTATTTTGTTTTGGTTCGACTTGTCTTAAAGATTCCAATACTGCATTCTTCACAATACACCATGAATAATCGTCTTCCAGAATCGCCGAGTCTTAAGGGTCGGCGCGTCGAGCACAATCTATCTTATCACATTGTAGCTTTCCCTGTTCCACCTTAATCTACCCATAAGACTGTCATCTTTTCGTTTTACGGTGGCATCGCTAGCTTGGCATCGGCACACACATCGGCATGGCACACCATCACAAATTTACAACAGGGTGATCGTGAATGCTACCGCAACATCGAGAGGTATGCACTATTGCTTCTCCTATTGCTAACTTGCCGCCCAGCAGTAATTTCAAGTCCCAGTGTGTGTGTGCGGTTGTGAGAATGAGTGATGAAATACGTGTGAAGTAGTGTGGTATATCGCCTGCACTTATGGCAGGTTCTCCCAGGGGCGGCATCAGCTCATTAATACCCTTAGGTGAATTGAATCATCAACGGGCAAGCTAGTGCAGCATTTCACGCGTGCCGCATACACAGGGTGGTGGCAGCCCTGGTGGGAAGGATATGCTAATCTGTAGCAAGTCGGCCGCCTCCACACCTTATATTTCAGTACAATCCATCACTAGACGTGCTTGGAATGGGATGCATTTTAGAATATATTTTTTCAATTGTTTCTATTTTGTTAGCTGAAGTTTAAAGATCGAAAATCCGGTCCACAAAATAATTTGTTTTATTGTTTAAGGACGCCATCAGCATGTTTCCCCTGTATACTGCAGAACCCAAGTGACGTTTCATTGAATGTGCAAAACTACTGTACTGTTTTGCAATATTTTGATACGATTCAATATACTGTAGTTTCTTTTCGGAATCAGGAACACATCCTCCAAACACACCCATACAGCATTTTGTTTGCGATTACTGAAGTTCTCAAGTTTTCTACACACATGCTTATCACCCTGTAACCGTCAAGTACTGTTGTTAGTATGTGAATGGAATGTTTTTGCCGCTCGGGCATGGCGGTCGACGGTCAGCTTTGTTTATATTTCTGCTCCCTCCCCGTAGTAATAGTGGTGGCATAGGCGAGATAGTACACATTATGATCTCTATGTGATCGACGATGACGCGGCCCGTGTGTCCGTGTAGGGTGGAAGAAGGCGTCAAGAGCAAAGCGCAACAAATCGTAAATGCACCAGCGTACCGCTTCATTCAGACAATTTCCCTGTGCCGATACTGTCGTGTTCTGGCCCTTGGTGTAACGTAAATCGCGCGCGCACTCGCAGTCCAACCATCGTTGGTGCAGTTTTTGGGTGTATAACACCGCGTATTCTCATTGTGACGCATGTCAGTGGAACTAAGTTAGCTCGACGGTGGTGTAAAGTGGACCCTTTCGCTTGCGTGTTACAGTGATCGTTGTTGTTTATTGATTATTGTGAATAAAAAGGCCTTTTAATCCACCCATCGCAGACAGCAGCGGCATTGTTTGGTTTTTATGCCCAGCATCCATCCGTCGTGGGCAGTGTGCTGTATCGTTTAATTGCAACGCAAATAGCATTGATGAAGTTCACGGACACTGCTGCACATGGTAAAGATCAGTTAGTCTTTGTATATCTGCACGGTTGATATTGCAGCTAGAATTGAGTGAATAATACGCATCTCGCTGTGCATGATAACACGTGCGTAGGTGATAACCGTGTGTAGGTAGCCATAATTTATGACAAGTGCATCGTTGGCCAAGTGGCCTGCGAGAAGACTTAGCCAACTCACGGTAAAAAATTGTGTGCAATTGAGTGCCCGCAGCTCCTCCAATCACCACCAGCTGCAAGCGACGTACCGGTACAAACAGTACTCGATGTTACTTGGTCTTAGATACGACGAGAAACGCTTATTGTTATCGTGGTTGTGTGCGTACAGTCTGGAAAGCGTAAGCATGTCTACTCCACCGGTCCGTAGAATAACCATCGGTGGCGTTCCATCGAAAATCGTCAGCATCCCAAGGCGCATCTCATTAAGGTAAATGGCAATAAACAATCACCGCATGTCCCGGTGACCGCTCTAGGAAGGATCAAAACGTCTTTTTTGAAAGATATAATGCTCTGCAGCTTTTTAGCGAATTAAACGTACTCAATCGTGCCTAAGCTTGTGGACTTGATGCAGCAATGCAGACATACTAAATAGAAAGAAAAAAAATCATCTAAAATGCCCTGAATGTAAGATTTGCAAGGTGAAACTGCTACAAAACCAGGATTTCTGACTTGAGTGACTCATGGGAAGGGGAATTTCGATCGTTCAGTATGAATCCTCAAGTTTATTTATTTTCGTCGAAGTGCATGATGTAGAAATTTGCATCCCACATTCCTGCAGCAGCGGCTTGGTGGAAGATTAATCATTGTGCTGTTTTGGATGCGTTTCTATGACGAGCTTTTATGACCATTGGGTTTTTTTTTCTACGAACTCTCCTTCTGCAATGGCACTGGTGGAAGTGTGAAATCTTTAAACTTTCGTTGATAAACTTCCCACCAGCGTTGGTGCTGTGTAGTACAGCGTTATCTATGGTTCTTACGAATGATATTCTTAATGTGTGTCAGAATAAGCAGTTTAGTGTTCGGCACTACAACTTTCAGAACAACCCCATGCCTCAAAACGTTCAATTTAATTCAATCATCTTTCGCTGTCTCCATTGGCCCGGTGTGCAGCGTGATGATGAGGCCTCATTGTCCATCGTCTAATTTGCCCGTAGGTAGGACGGCGACAGACAACGAGCGGCACGATTTTTACCCTGTTCTCGGTCAAACGAGACAGGCAGGAGGAAGAAAGGCAACCACCGTACATGTTGACGCGGTGCCCGACCTAACTGCCAGAAGATGATAACAAGTCGGCTAAAAATAGTGTATAATCCGTTGATGTGTTGGTCCACCACTTATTGCACTAACGAGCTAAAAGCAGTGTGTTTCCTCTCGATCTCTCGAACACTGGCTCGCGAACGGACAAACGGTTGGTGGGCATCTTCGCGCTCTTCTTCGCGCTCTTTGAACCGAATATAAATCCTCAATCACGTTTCCCTCCCGTCTCATTCCACCCGATCTCGCGGTATGAAGGCATTTCGTTGTTGACAAGCGCGCCACTTCTCCTCCAGGGGACGGTTCTCTCGATTTTGTCAAACTTGTCTGCCTGCTTAGTGATAGATCGTGCCCCTTGAGACGAGAGAAAGAGAGAGAAAGAGAGAGGGAGAGAGAGATATAGCCATGACCAGAGAGAAAGAGGGAAATAGCTTGAGGAACGTAGCGTTGGCGGTTTACTGTTTGTTTGAAAAGCGATCGAATGATCATCGGCCGGCAATGATGTGCCGTTCGTCAACGTCGTCATCAGTGAGACTCGCAGTGCAAAGAGAGTTCCTCATTTAGCCCTAAGAACGGCGTTGGTCATCGTCATGTGGTTCGAAGGAAGTGGAAAGGCGCGGAGAAGGGTTGAAGATCGTCTAGGATCGCTAGGTTTTGGCGGGTTGATGTGTGTGGCGAATGCATGACGACGGTACGACACTGGTGTTTGTGCACTTGTCGATACGACATGCGAAACGACACGACGACGCAAGCATTTACAGCAGTCGCGCACCAATCAGACGTTGGGTAAAGGGGCGCCCGACAGTGTGTCGTTGGTGCCGTTTGCATGCACGCGAGATATTCCTCACAACAGGTTGCCGTTATTGTTGTGCACAGAAAAGGAATGGCACTTGAGAAAGGCGCAACAAATCAGTAAAACAGAACAACAAATTAAAGCAAACTCGCGAGTTTTTGTACGCGCGACACTACGGGGTGTGACTAAAGAGGTGCTGCCGATGCCGCCCGGCCGATACGTCCGACCGCTCGCGTCCATATGTTGTTCGTTTGATGATCTATCCGTCCGCCACGCAAAAAGCGCTGGACAGAAGTTGCAAGTGCACGTGCTTGAAAACATCAGCGTTAGTGTGCGACGGCTCCACACCCACCTAAGCCAACGCACACTCACACACAGAAAGTGGTGATACCTTCACCAGTCCCCGTCCCATCCCTCCGTCCTAACCGATATAGTGAATCCTTGTTTGGCGCTATCGCCTCATCGCTGAAGCTTCCTTTGCTCTCTGCCCTCAAAATTTTTGCTTTACGTAACGAACGACAACGACGCATTTTGCGGTGTAGAACAGTATCTTGCTGTGTGTAAATATCTGCGTTGTGGTTGTGTTCTATTGATTTGGCATCATTTTGTTGCCGCTTTCATGGTGTCGTATATTTCACAAAAATGGCACACGTATGGAGCAAGTCTAGCAGAAGAAATCAACTCAACACGTGTGCAGATGAGCAGACGACAACGCTTAGCCCTGGGTAGGTGTGACTCTGAAAACACTCTGCATGATCACGTTGTTGCATGTACCATGTTTGAATTTGATTTGTTCTTCCTCTTTGTAAATCTCGCTCACCCAATATAAGTCCGCTCAACTCACGAACGAGCAGTGACTGTGTCATTTCACATCATATAGAAAACAAATCGCATAGCTGAACGGTGTCAAGTTGAATTTTGTTGCCCATTTTCCGTTGCCTCGAGTTTTGGCAAACAAGCCAGACAGCTGGCACAGTGTTTGACCGTGCTATGGTGCTAAAATTGGCTACGGAATCTCGCAAGTGTATAACAGCAGTAGCATAGACAAACTGTCTTGCGGCCCATGTTCGACGAATGTGTATAACAGACGTGATAGCGCCAACAGATGGCGCTAACTGCGTTCGAGAGACAGAAATGGTTCGCTCTTTGCGTCCGGTGTTAGATGAAATGTTTGCTAAAATAATATTGGTTTAATTTTTTGTGCAAACGGCGAAGATGTTAACTTAAATTATTTAAGCGTACTCTAATTTCGTTTATATTCGAACCGAGAAAATAAACTGTAAAGTGCACTTTTTCATATAAATCACCACAACAAATTCATCACCTATCGACGTCAAGATGACTCGATTACATGATAAGAATATACCTAGTTGCTTTTTATTCGTGCACACAGGTATCCGTCGCAACCACACATGCTACCACTCCGTTAGCATCTTAATAATGACATAACCGTATCTCGCATGAGATCACCTGGATTCAATTTGGTCATTTTCTACGCTTTTGACAAACAAACCGAAAAGGGGATATGACCGCAGTCCAAAATTGTGGTATTATGCTAACAACATGAGAGTTTGTTTACTGTTTTCATGGAATATCGAACCGAACAACAAACGCGTCATCAAATCAACAAATGCGTAAACATTCTTGTATAGAGTCTAGCCTACACTATACAGATGTCCTTACACGAAATTTTAATTTTATTTCTCGCCCCATTTCAGTTATTCAACGAGCTTGAATTAATTTATATGCATTTATCAAAAAGATCACCAATCAGCCAAGTATAACAGTAGCTCTCCAACCAATATTAAACCCTTAAATGCACCAATGCCCGTTGTGCATCGTTAAATCTAATGTTTGCAATGAATCACTGAATTCATGAGATTGCAAAAACCATGTTGTCATACACGTGCATGTAACATGTGTTGCTGGTTGTGCTATTAGCAAAACAAGCACCTACTAACCATCGACCCCACTACTATTGCTGCTGTTTATCCGCGGCAGTAGTGAAGCTCATGAACTGTTGCCGATCGTGACTGATTTGTACGAAGTGATAAGCTAGCGTGCCAACCTGTGGTTCGGGGTTTAGAATTGCTCTGTTATACAAGAGAGTTTGGCTCTGCTAGCAGCAGATAGGTTTCTAGTCACGTAGCTCATTAAACGTCTATAGAAAGTGACTGGTGTATTTGTTCACGGGACGCAAGCTCACCATTACACTAAACAAATCCTCCACCAGCATCGGTGTAAACCTGCAGTCAGTCAACATTGTTTATAATCGCTTACGGCTTCCGAATGACAACGTTGTTATGTGTTTGTATGTTTTTTTATGGAATGCTTTCTTCATCGCAGATTTTAAAGAATTATTGAATGCTGTTCGCTTCTTTGATTTATGCTGAATGGGTTATACATTGCTGCTTTGTTGTAGATGCATTCCTGAATGGAGCATGGTTTGCGGTATCTAGTTAGACATATTGTGCTTTCCTGACTGCTTCATGGCGCATATCATCGTTGCATTCATACACATATACTCGTGCTCGGTGTTTGGTTGCATTCTTGTGCTTGTTCCTGCTTTAATAATGGGACGTACCAGATGTTGTATGTCCGCTGCTGCTGAAATGTAACTCGCTGCTCTTTGACTTCACGATTCGCGCGCTCCGCACACCATTCACAGCGTTCACGTACCGTTTGTTTTGTCGTCCAACTCGTACGACTGTGCTGACACCATCATCAAACTGCATGTACGTCCATGCGGCTCGAGGAAACAAATCATCGCAAAATCGCCTACCTTCCCACTTTTGATAGTTGCGATGCGTTTTTTGGCGATGTTGTTTTGAATGTTTCTTGAATGATTATTTCGTTGTCTATAGCAGCAGCGGACTGCAGGCGCAACAGCAGTCGTACCAACTGCAGCCTATGCCATCTGCGCAGCAACTGCAGCAGCCGCAGCAGCAGCAGCAGCAGCAGCTACAGCAGCAGCGACAGTTCATTGTAATTCCTTTTTCCGATGCAAACTTATCGAATGAAAGCTTCCAGAATGCTTCAGCAGACAGGGGTACCATGTTGCCCAAATTACACCCACAAATCGCTCAGCAGCCGCATCAGATGCAGCAGCAGCAGCAACCGTTCCAACCGTATCATGCCCCGCTGTATCACGATAATGCAGAGAAGCTGTCGAAAGCGTACTCACTGCCACCATCCATGGGTGCCGCGGCGAAGGAATCGCTTCGAAAGGATCTTGCTCAAAGTCGCCTAGAACAGCAGCAACAGCACCATGCACGAAAATTTCAACCTGTTGCACGCGCTTTTATTGTCCCGAGCAGTACGGCAGGAACCACTAACAACGCTCCGAGTATGACGAACATAGCAAATCAAGGAAATGGAAGCAATATCTACACCGACATTGCACTGGGGAAAACCATTCAAACACTCATGAAACCTACGCCAATACTGGCGACGGCAGTGGCTAATCGCTTGACCGGCGGTTCGTTGACCCGTTCGATCGGTGCCCTTGGGCCATGCCGAGAGTTGCCAGAAGGAGGCACTGCTGGAGCACAGGAAGCGGCTGGCTACTGTCGAGCCGCCAGCAGCCTGCTGGGAAATTTCACCGGCAGCAACAGCGTGAGTGCGTGCACGGTAACGCATCCGCATCGGTGTGTTCAAGACTTGATCAAGGAGGAACTCGGTGCCAATCGTCTGAGTAAAGCGGGTAGCATGATAAATATGAGCACCGATTCGGAACTGTTTGCTGCTAGCGGTTCGCTGTCACATCCTGCATCGGGACGCTCGAGTCCGGCATTCATGCATGGATCAACGCCGGTCGGTAGTCCGCCACGATTTGTAAATACCCTAGGTCCTGCGTACGGTGCCGGTGGAGGAAGTGCCCGTGTTAGCAGAGCTGCCTCACCCTCTGTTCTTCATGCAAGCCCTGGCGGAGAACACGCAAGGTTTGAACATTTTTCGAGTGTCTCTCTAAATTTATCTCTAAAACCAACAGACATAATTCAATCCGGCCTTGCCATTGTCCTAACGATTCAATCGTTCCCGGCGAATCTTTCAATCGATTTGGTTTGGAAAGATTGTGCCACAAATATCCCCCTATCGAAGCGTGCCGGCTAATATGTCCTCTGCTTTGTTTTTCGACAGTTTTCGAAAACTTATTGTGATATCGTTTAATCTCACGTGAAATCGCGTGTGCACCCTGAAAACGTTCTTCTATTGTAACACCAACTGTCCGCTTACCGACATTATAGTTAACCGTTGTACCCCATCGTATTGGAGCTACTAATTTGTGTTTCTATTATTTGTTTTTCCCTCGCAAACTACTAACACCTTGCAAACACGCCACTATATATACAAGTTATATTTTGCACACACGGATGCACATAGTGATGCTAGAACCATGTTACGGGCGTACAAGTCTTACCTTGAATCTAATTGTACCCTTCTTAAATAGTTTTCTTTCTGTAGCTAATTTGATCGTTATGGCTGTTATTGTTGTTGAATATCATTTCAGTTATTATGTTTTTATTTTGTCGTTTTGTTTCGAATGCAACGCAAAAGTTTATTTCTTTCCTAAAAGAAAGATGACTTTGCTCTCAAAGATGAAACGGGGAAGGGGGTCTCGACATTATAAATCATTTTCAATTCCTCGAAACAATTGTTAATTTTATTTCCTTTTCTCTCGTTGCAGGTCAGTATCGGTTTTATTGTTGTAATGTCTTAAAAATACGTAACGTCATGTGTATTAATGCGTAGGTATTAGGGTAACAACAGGTATGCTCGAATGTAGTTACACTGTCATGCATTAAAATAATCCGCTACCGTAAGTGTAAGTATATTACAACACATCTTATGCGCCAAACAGCTGGTCCCTGCGAAAGAGTTATAAGATGTTGTGCTGCTCTATTTTCAAGAATGTTCAGCTCAATACTTTTCTCTCTTCCATAACCTTCTTATTTTGACGTTGACATGCGAACACTTTCATACTCAACTTTAAACATACCGTCCACAAATCGCCCTGCTAATATAATTAGTACTAATCAAATTATCAGCTACCGAACTTGACTGACTGAAGTGTGAATGCGGTGTGTCGGAATCGGTTTAGAGAAACCTACCGCAACAGCAGACAGTTTGTCGCCAATGGTTGGTTTACTGACCTTACGGTTTTGCGCACTTTTTAGCACATATCTCGATCAGTTTTGAAGGACCATGATATGATGGTCGGATGATCAAAGTGAATCACGTTTTAATTAACATTTCTGTTAGCAAAGATTAAGACACACACGCGTGTGAGGTTTGATTCATATTTGTTTGATAAAACCAAGCTCTACGTGGAAAGCCATTCAGGTTTACCATATGTATATATTATTTGAATATCATTTACCTTTTATACACAATGATTACATTGCGCTTTATTTGCGAGATGACCATTCAACGCCATGTGTCATTTAATATGTTTAACACAATATTGCTACCATAAAAAAACGATAAAGTCTTCATAAAAAAGCTTACAGATTCGCTTGAACGCATGAGACTTTGTTCAACCTGCATTCTCAAAATGCAACAACATGTGTTTGCAAAAAAAAAGAATGAAAAAACAACATTTTTAGCCGTTGCATGTCTAATCAAACAATAACTGATCTACAAAAAACGCTATTCAGTTCACGATTGCCGATATCAGATCACAAACCGATATTGAAAGGTCATATCGTACCAGCTGATGATGTGTATAGATTTCATACCACTGCAACTCCAAATGTTGCATAACATCCTGCCAAGAAGCCTGTGGGGATGTCTCTCGATCTAGCCACAATGAGTCGTAAGCATATCTAAATGACAACCGTATATACACCATCACCATCTGCTGGGGTATGGCCGGGTAACGCGGTTGAATAGGAAAAAATGCACACGTTTTGTGGCAGCGACGTTGCTTTCTCGGCTGGCAGAACTAATCGCGCCTCTGCTGCAGCACGTCCAGCAGCTGGTGCGAATGACGCAAACGCAAAATGCTCAACTGCACAAATGAGACGAAAGCGATTGCACAGCATGCGATTATAAGTGGTACTGGTGCTGCAGGTGAAATAGCAATAGGTACTTTTTTTTACCTAACGTAAGCACTCGATGATGGAACCGGCGTTTAGCAACAAATTAGTCGAAACCACTCGTTGTACTGTACATACATATACCGTCCGTACGTCCGTAGTGGTACCCCAGTAGAAATGGACTTTGGAGGGGAATCAGGTAAACCGGATTGCAATCAGGCTGAAAGTGAATACAGACAAATCTGAACAAGTTCACAAGAAAAAAGAAGCAAAACAAGGTTCGCAAATAATGCCGGTCGCAGTGATTGCATTGAATAAAAAATCAATCATTTACGCTTATCAAACCGGGGTTGACAGCAACCAAAATAACCTGATTGGTGTTGGTTTGTGCTTTTTAAGGAATGTTTTTGTTCTACGTACGTGTTGTGTATGGGGATGAGTGGGATTTGCGTTTGCCTCTTTATCAAAGCGGGGCGTGTGGTCAGTAATTAATTTGCCGCTAAACTCGCACCTGACTACTGTATCAGCATAGGTACATACAAAAACCTCACCAAGCTCCCTCAAGGTAGAACAAGGTTTCCTAATTTGCAATTCGCGCTACTACACCTCACTGATTGTGTGCCGTTTGCATAAATGCTCTAGCTGCACAAAGACGAGGCATTTTCCCAACACATTGACACATGTTGAAGCATACGTAGCATACGTCGTAAAAAAGTGGCGTGATGTTTCATGCAGTCTGTTAGTGCTGCTGCTAACGAAACGGTCGAGTGAATGAAAATTAGTCTTGACCAAACGTAGCACCTCTCGCTAATGTTACTGCGAGTGTGGTACGTTTCGTATGCGGCTACCTCCGCAGGTCGTACCATGGCTGCTTTCATGAGTTGCACAAAACAAACTCCTCACAAAAGAAGTTTTAAATGAGCCAAAAAAGTAGAACGACACAGTGAAGGCGAAGGAGCGCGCTAATGCTGCAAAATTTGACAAACGGCCTTCGTAATTATTGGAACCATTTGGTGTGTCGAAATCTGCCGCTGGCAACGCCGAGTGATGACTTTGAACCCCAAAACCTTCACCATGTTTCGTGCAGAAATCGCAAAATCCAAATTACAAAAAAGCCACCCATGGCTGTCCTTTGGTTTCTTTTAGATCTTTGCGTGTGTTAGCTCATGTGCAGGGCAGCACAGACCGCCATAGGGCAGACGTATGACGTGAAGTTTTGCGAAGGTCACGTTAGGAAACGATTGATAATTTCCTATTAATATCATTTATCTAATCTACTCTCCCCTCATAGATAGATAGCAGTTGTTGTTTACATGGTCAAATTGCCCTCATGGGCAATATTTCATAGTAGTAGCGCCACTTAAGCACTGGCAATCTTCAAAACGCTGACAAAATCCCGACACCGAACTGATCCGGGAACTCACACGCGATTTCGTGCTCTCTTTCTAGCCCTAGGTCATGGGTTTCGGTTCTAATGTGCGAAACTTGTGTATGGTGGTGAGTGCCTCCAGAATGCGTTGGTGCGCAGGCCCAGTTGGCAGCAGCAAATCAATAGTGATACAACAGCCAAAGACAAGCCACTGCTTCTTGTTTTTGGTATTATGTGTGTAAATGCGTCACAAACCGATGCTAGGAGTTTTTTGTTTGTGGTCTTCCCTCGCTCGCTCGCTAGTGCTTAATGTTTTGGGCGCAAAAACAGTTTTTAAATAAGAAAAAGGAGCCAAAACACAAATCTCTGAAGGAGAGGACGAAGGAAAATTGTGATCGCCTACATGGTGGTATTGTGTGGTGGAATAAAATTTGCTGTACCAAGGCCGCTAAACGAGTGCCTACAAACATCCTACTTTGCCCGCCAATTTCGCCACATTGCTGGACAATTTTTCGTATTTGTAACAAAAGACAAAAAAACACAATATA
>SIXB01003936.1:0-19409 GCA_007018985.1 Anopheles bwambae
TAAATACATCGGTGAGTTCATTGTTGATGGTTTTGAAATCTGCTCATCTGCAGGTGCAGTTTATCGACGATATTGTGGCTATAAATTATTGCCTCTAGCCATCAAACTGCTGCACAATAAATCATTTTGTCAGTTTAAATTGTTTTCAAACCCCCGCTACTGGGTAGGTTTGAGCCTGTGCAAGATAGATGAATGATGGTGTTACAGTGCTAGAAATGACTATGGGCACTATGAGATTACTATTGAGCAGATATATATTAGCCAAAGTCTTAAGTTTTAAATGCATAATCATTTTTAATAATTTGAAACTATTGTCATTCATTGATTTTCCTTCATTTTTAAGAGAGAGAAATGTAATATTTTGGTTAATGACATCCTCCATTTGTTGAATAACGCTAAATTAAAAAAAAAGGAATTTTATGTTGTTTTGGTTTGATCAATTATATTCCAAAAGCTGATTTATCTGAGCATTTTTATTCAATCTCTTTTTTAATGCACTGTTATTTGTTTTCCAGTTTGAATGCTTAGCACATTGGTGGTTTCTTTGATAGAGATTCTTGTTTTGTTGTGATTTTTATACTCACATAAGCCAAACTTCCTTTGCTAGAGTTGTTCAAAGTTCTTTTTAGTAATGATATGGTCGCTTAAACGCTGGAATGTTTAATTCTTCCGAGATCTATTTTTTATCAATAATGTTCCTTTTCAGGTCATTTTATCAATAATGTTTGTTCCTTTGGCCGGTCTTATGGTACAGTCAGTATCGTACGACTTAACAACATGCCCGTCATGGGTTCAAGCCCCAAATAGACCGTGCTGCCATACGTAGGACTGACTATCCTGCTATGGGGGGATCAATAAGTCACTGAAAGCCAAGCCCACAAGTGGATACAGGCAGGCCTTGACCGACAACGGTTGTTGAGCCAAAAAGAAGAGAAGAAGAATGTTCCTTTTATCCTCATATTCATTTATATCCAAAATGCTGATGAATTATGAAATGATGTTAGCGTAAAATTTGATAAAAGTTCACAATAAACTCACTTCCTACAATGATATTATTGAGATTTGAACCTCATCCTGATTATACCCAGTTTTCTTAGCTCATCCCGCACTGCTAAGAACTCGACTAGATACAAATTTTTAATAGATCTACTAAACCTCCCACCTGACGTGACTGCTTGCCGAATCCAGCAGAAACACATTCGGGTCGTGTCATAAATTTAAGATTATTCTTGTGTACTTTTGTTGTGACATCTATTCCCATTCCGCATGATTCATGGTGGTGATGTAACACTTAACTTCGGATGTTTTATTTTATGCCGAAATGTGTTAGATGAAATAAATAAAAACATACAAATACACATTTGCTTGACCACTAACGATCTTTTGCAAAACGTCCCTAGTTTGTGGAGCAATCGAATGCACATCATGCGAACAGCGCAATAATCGCAGGAAACTCCCTCTTTTCATGATGTTAAAACGGCTTTAACAAACCACAGTGAAAAAAAACCGGATCAAACGTTGATATTGTTCCGGGATAGAGGCGAGCACATGCATGACCATAGCAAAAGGCTTTATGGGGGAAAACACACATCAATCTGTTGCTGGCAATCATCAACTGTGTTATCAAAGCGCAATGCCAAAGCATGACACGGAACGGCAAGGAAAGACGGACAGGCACCATACAGCACTAAGAGTAGCTTTCCCTGCCAAAGCAGCTACTCCGGCATTCAGCCAATACTTTGACTTCTTAGCAGTAATACCGGTGCTGGCGCTGAAGGCTAAAGCTGGGCTTCTTTTATCGTGTTGCTCCTGAATAAACATCCAGCAACGATCCAAAACGATAAGCATCTCGGAATCCGTTGCTTGCGCTATATCCTACCGACTCTGCTCTGCTAGCTCTGTAGCTCTGCTATTATGTGCGTTGAGACGTCGGCTTTGGTAGACGCTGGCGAGGAAGCGAGGGTGCGGAGCCAACCAGTTGCCGAAAACGAGCCTCACGCGTGTAATCGGTATTTCATTTAGTCGGGTTGCAAATTGACTTCTATCCATCTCCAGGGCACTTTCTTACCGGGTAGGTCTGCATACTCACTGTTGGCATTTGGTGGTAGAATTCGGAATTGGTCATTTTCCTCAGACCTTTCCCGCCAGTGGCGCAGACGTCTCATCGAGCGGTGCATGATGTGGCCCGGCAGGTCTGAGCGTCTGGTAGAATCCAATCATCAGCAGCATGGTAACGGTTCGCCCGGTTCGCTTTGGGACCTATCCTAACCAAACGAACCTTCTGTTGTTCTGCTAGTGTGGTACTGCTACTGCCGGCATTCGCTCACATCAGCACATGCCCGACTTCACACAACGGGGCGTACACGACACGACAATGTTTACCGGCGGTAGCTAACTCCGCCCGCACGCGTAGCTCAAGCCGGTGAAACGGGGTTTGCGATCGGTATCAGTACCGTTTTTCTGCCTTTCGATTACTAATCGCTTACCCAGCGCTCGGTGACGGTGGCAATCCCAGAACGATATCCCCGATAATAAGCTCCATCCGCGGACCGATACACCGGGGCCCGTTTTCCTGACTTTCGAATTCATTCCACATCGCTTGGTGCGCTTGTGATGTGGTGTCTTGTGGACACCAAAGCTCGCGAATAATGTGCCCAGCCCCACCCACAGTTCACGGCACAATAGTTCTCGCCGTGTGATGTTCGTGCGTGTGTGTGCTGACTCCCCCGAACAAGGGTGGGTTGGCTGTTTGTTTCGGAACAAGTTTCCGGGGCGCTTGTGTAGCCGGTAGAGCCGAGAACATGGTTTTGATGGAAAGCACAACTGCACGGAAAGGTTTTAGCATCGGAAAAGCATCGTCATCACGTGGTGCGAGCTCCCTTGGGGAGGCCAGAATAGCTGCTGCCGTCTTATGAGCCGGCAAAGGCGTAACATGTGCGTGTGTGTGTGGATGCGGATCGGTGTTAATCCAATTTCAGGCGTTTAATCACAGGAGAGTTTCGGATCCAGTGTTTGTGTTAATTAGATTCGTTGATGCCGGTGAGGCTCGGTGAGACCGATTCTTCTCCGCTTTGGATGTACAACAGTGCTCTTGTGTGCCCCGCTAGTGCGTGAGCGTTGTGTGGGAGGTTTCGAGGAACTATTTTCCGAACAAGCAGTGCTGATAATATCGAGCCAAAGGCTTTACACTTGAGAGCACGAACACCTAATCAGTCGGTATAATGCAATGGATCAAATCAGATTTGCATCAGCAGATTGTGATGGTGTTGTTAGGTGCGAACTGAGGCCATAACCTTGAGCTCCGGCTAGACTAGAGGAAGCTTATCGTTTGCATTAGCACCGTTCGCAACGGGTTGATAAAGACCGGCTGTGAATGCTTTTGTCTTTGGAGGTTATCCAGAGGAAGTCTGCAGCTGTGGCTCATACATTCCTCGTGATATATTTGCATTTGTGATGGTCAATTCGGATTGCTTACCTAGTCACATCAATATGTTCGATTTCTAAAGTTATCTAAGTTAAACGCCTAAATATATGCAATTCACTTAACAAATTGAGCATTTCTACGAATTAGGATCTTTGAGCAAAGCTCTAAAAGCATCGAATCATTAAAACTTCTATCGAAAGGAAAATATTTACCACCAAGTTAAGCAGCAATGAGCTCCCTTCCACAGTGCATTAAAACGTTCTTCATCCGCTTATTAATAGCACATTAAGCGCGCGTACCGATCCTCCCCAACCATCCTTTATTTCTGGAAAAAAGGATGCGTCGTAAAAAAAAGTGCGCTCAAACTCGTAAAAACTTTCACACGAATGCTTTCAACGCTCGGCTTATCGGTGGTGTCCCCATTCGGATCGGTGCTAAAAATATTAATCTCAATAACAGCGACTCCTTGTGCGGGAGCAGGGTAATGCCGCTTTCCCACAGTTGGGAAGCCCTTGGGATGGTCGTACATCTGTATGGAAAACAACACTGAACAAAAAAAAGAAAGGAAAGAATCAAACAAAATATCAAACAACTGTCCACCGGGGATAATACGCTTTCGGCAAAGAAGAGAAACCCGGGAAGCTTCAAGGATGAGCTTCCGGATCCGATCGGTAAGCCCTTTCCATTAGTGTGGCAGCCCCTCATTGGCGCTGTGTGTGGCTGTGGGTGTTTTTATGGATGCTGAAGTTTTCTCACTCCTTTCTTTGGCTTCCTGTTGCTTGTTTTTGCTGCTGCTGCTACATTGCTACACGCATACACACCTTCTATCTCTGTCTCTCTCTCTGGTCCTCCCCAGGAAACACTTGACGAATACCGAATACCTAGAGGGCGGGGGGAGGGTTGTGCGTTGTGAAAAAGTTTTCCCAAGCTTCTCACATTGCGCCCCGTTCAATCGGGCCTGAAAGCATCTCGAGAGGGTTTGAATTGGATGAAAGTTTTTCCTTCCGATTCATGAGGCTGCCACTTGAACGGGGCGAGTTTCGTCTTTCGCTTCATTTTTAGTCTTGTGTGGGTGGGGTGTTTTTTTGTGCCTGTGCTGCTAGTCAATATCAGAGAGTCTTTCCGATTTGGGAGTGCCCCGTCCAAGACGCTTAATATCGCTTAGCCCGGGGAAGTCGGTGGTCGGTGGCTGGTTGGCGCATCCGGTTTGACGTGGAAGGATTTCAATTTGATGAATTATTTCACCACTCGACGCTGGGGCGATATTCGTATTTTGGCTGCTGGAGCTGTGTTTTCTGGGTTGTTTCCGGTTTTTTTCTTCGCTTTTTTTTGGTTGGAAAGGTGCAGGAGTTGCTTTTGGAGCTGGCAGATGGTTTCCGGTGCTGTATAGTAATCCAAGAGTCTTTAGAAGACTACTGGGATCGCGCTTTGCTGCGTGAGTGAGTAGTGAAGCACAAGAAAAGTACCGGAAGTGTGTTTTCAATCGGAAAAAATGCTCCATTCTACAGCTTGACAAATGGATCTTTTACGATCGATTTAATGGTATTATAATCTTACGTTTCCGTTTTTGAGTGCATTGATGGAATCTATGATTTTTTAAGTAATTGTTGTATAAGTAAATAAAATAAATTGCAATTCAAGCTCATGAAAACTCGAAGAACTCAATAATCCAATACTATAACTTACTAAAATGCTTAAATTCAGGCAGCACTATAGCTTGTCAATACTAAAGACGCAAAATACGCCACTCTGGTACGTCAAGGCGGGATATGCAACAGATGCTTGCAAAAAAGCAAAACAGAACAACTCATGAAGTAGACGAAAAACCAACGCTTCCGTTCGTTATGATTCCTCTTTATCTTCCACGACTACAGAAAAAAAACGAGAAGGAAAAAAAAAACTATCCACACAGAGCAAAATCATACTGCAATGCCAGGCAAGAAAAAGAGATTACAACACTCGCTCTGAATGTAGCAATCGGGTGCGGGATTTTCGCGAAGGAGATTAATGATACAATAAAACGTGTTCATCCGGGGCAATAAATTTTACCACACACTAATGGGTTGTGTTCCAGTAATATCGCGCCAATGGTTATTTCGCTTCCACGTGTGATTGTGAGTGTGTGAGGGTCGAGTCTGTGTTTATACACAGCTATCATTTTGATTTCCTTCGGTCGGTGTAGTGTTTGTTGTTTTTCCTCCAACCCCGGATAACCTCAGATCAGATTAAACCCACGATCTTATCACACGGAAGCGTCATCGATTTATTTTGTTTCATTAAATCTGCATGCGTAAAGATTTATTTTTGGTAGTAAAATATGGAAAAGGAAGCAATTATTCAGCATTGAAATTTGTCCAGTCAGCAGTGCAATTATGGGTTTATTTATATAATATGAAACAAAAATTGATGATATATAGGGTAAACGTATTTATAGTGGTGGTGGTACCAATAGTGGTGGTATTGCTCTAAAATGCGTTGCGTACGATAATTTAAAAGAAATTGAGTTGTTTATGTCAGTGTGAAATGTTTTCTCGCCTTTAACAAAGGGTTTAAAAGTTAAATGGTGCCATTCCTTTACTTAATAAATTAAATAATTCCTAAATAACCTAAACATCCATTATTTTGTGAGATGTGACAACATTTTTCCACAATTATTTAGACTGCATAACGAAACTCATGAAGCCGGTCTCGTAGTGCAGTCGTCAACTCGTACGACTTAACAACATGCCCGTCATGGGTTCAATCCCCAAATAGACCGTGCCGCCATACGTAGGACTGACTATCCTGCTATGGGGGGAAATCAATTAGTCACTGAAAGCCAAGCCCATAAGTGGTACAGGCAGGCCTTGACCGACAACGGTTGTTGTGCCAAAGAAGAAGAAGAAGAACGAAACTCATATCTTTGTTAACGTTTTAAATGACCACATTACAACGTAATTATTTTTTTTTTTTTAACATAATTGGTATCAATTGATATTGTTTTATTAAAATTTATTGCTTTTGACCATATTTACGTATTTTTAAGTGTTTTTTTTTTATCGTAGTGCCTTTATAGGTACACAAAACAAGCATGTTCATATAAAGGTTATAGTTATGAAATCAATTAAAACAGTTAATTTTAGATTTTATCGAGGAAATTTTTGACATGTCGTACTGTTTTCATTAAAACTAGCAACAGAAATGAGTTTTCTGTAAGTAATTTACCAAACAAAGGCCAAAATTCGCTGAGATTATCTGGCTGAGTAAAAAATCGACCTCAAATCAAGCTCTCTCTTCCGTGTGTGGGTTGACGACAGGCGTTAATGCAGTACTTTAGTCAATATTTTTATCAATCAAATTTATATTTTTTTCCGATAAAATTACGAAAAAAAATCAATCTAATGACAGTAATCCTTGCCATTCACGCGAAAACCAGCTTAAAATTAAGTTACATTGAGTAACATTGTTTTTGAGGCATCTTAGTTTACCACCACTGTAGAAACACAATACGACGACTATAGGAACCATACCACTATTATGGGTACAACGAAGCAGTCACAAAAATATGTATTTTTTCGTAAAATTGATGTGTTTCATGGTAAAAATGGTTGTGATAGCGAAGACAAAACATATTCCAATCGCTATGTGTTAAAATATGCATGAATTTACCTTCCTGGCACTTTAAATCCATTAAAACACATTTTTACCATTACATTTTGCATCACTATTGGTACATTTACCCTAGTCCTTGTTTCGTGAAACAATGTATTATTGAACTATTTGTTTTTCCACATGCTCATCGCATTTGAAGACTTGCTACTTTGAATTTTTATTTGCATTTCCCGTGCAAAGTTAAAATCTGTTTTGTTGTGCGTTCGATTACATTTCATTCTTGGAAAATGATTACAATACCTTGTTCAAGCTGATGAACAAGCGACTGGCAGATATTTTGAAATGAATTGCCAAACAATTGCCAACAGAAACATCAAGAATATTCGTAACATAAAAGCTTGTTTTGCTTTCGCTGCAAAAACCATGGATTGTTTCTAAAGCATTCTCCTCTATTACGCTACTGGCATACAACGAATAGCAAAACACTATGCTAAAACACGTGCTAAACTAGTTCGGCTTCTGAAATGAAACATTTCATTACAGATGCAAAGCTCAATTTTTTAACTTCCCTACCATGACACGGGCGTTGGGGCGAACCTTTTTGCGAACCGGTTTATGGAAAACCCGGCAGCTCTAATCCCAATTACACAGTCGCACATTCCATGCAACGGGCAGAACATTCACCGAACCTGGGTAGTCTGGTTGGTCGACCGTGCCAACTGGTTGGTCGATCGCGGGGTGGCAGCATGGAAAAGATGAATGGCACAGTTTATCATACGCTCTGTTATGAATATTGTTTACCGTTCAACTTTATCCTGTCCCCGCTAACGGACACGGAACGCCACTTGGGCAACGCGACATTGTTTTTGGTTGCTGCGAAGTAGTTCAATGTGTGTAGTGCAAACCTTTTTGAACGGGGAAAACAAAACGCTTGTCATGCCGTGTTCTTTACTGTCACATCTGTAAACTTTTTTCCCCCTTTTTTTGGGATGGAGAAGGAAACTCCGGGGGAACAATGTTGTGGTTCAGAGGGCGTGGCGGTGTATCGCACGTAGGCAAGTATGCACTTTCGGAGCGAAAACAATGAATACATTAATCTTTAGCCCATCTGTGGCCCTCGTTGCAGTGGTTTCGGATATCCGTGACCAAAAGTATGTACCCGTACTGTTCAATGGTTGAGCACGAGCTCTTCATTCCTCCTTCCCTGTCTATCGCTCTGCCTGAAAAAAATGCACAGGCTGGCAAAACTTTTGTTCCCTGACCCATCCTGTACCACGTTCAAACCGGACACAGACCGACTGTAGTGTAAGCTTGCAGCATAAAATTATATTCCAATGTTAGTTTTGCTTTGAACATTCCCAGTCGCCCCAGCCTATTGCCCACTCAGCTAATGCCCTTCTCGTTTACCTGCTCCGTTTGCAGACGAATCACACGACCCGAATGGAGTGGCAGCCAACCAGGCCGGAAATGGTAAGCGGAAGCCCGGTCAGCGCGCACAAAACATACAGGAGGAAACTGACCTTGATCCGGAACTGGCGGCCCGGCTGGACCTGTCCTGTATGGCCCAGGGGCTCTTGAGGGCGCCCGAGATCGACAACGGCTACGTGGTGAAATACAACAGGTGAGAACTGTGGCCACAAACGGACCCCCAAGGCACACTTGTGTCCGGGATCTATTTATTTCCATCGCAAATCGGAACCCAAGGTTGGGAAAGCTCGATGACAGATCGCACTCGGTGAGGTATCGCATGCTGATTGTGTTTTCTTTTTGCTCTCTCCCCCCCTCCCCCCCCCCCCTACCGATTTCCCGACACGCCGCACGCAGACGGAAGAAAGCGGGTAACATCTTCCTGGTTGCATATTACGAGTGTGACGATTATTACGAGCTGCAGCCACCGGAGCATGATCGGCTGTACTGCAGTGGGAAGAAGTGGATCGGCAAGCGACCGGAATGCATCTCCACCCGCACCGGCTCCGAGGATGACGAGGAAGGGGAAGACGAGGAAGAAGAGGAAGAGGGAGAGGAAGAGGAAGGTAAGTGGGGATGGAGATGGAGACCGTTTCGAAGCAGGTGGCCGTTTTCCCATGCGAGCGGAACGCATCACACCTAAGCGTTGCTGCTTTGTTTTACATTTTATGCTGGGGGTGGGTGTGATGCTTGCAACTTAAGATTAAACATACATTGTTCGATATGGAAAAGGATGTTGTTTGTAAATATTTGCACTCTCTATCATCTTTGTTCCAAGAAAATTTGTGCATTTGTTGAAGCTTCACAACTTTTCAAACTCCTTGAAAATCTCACCTAAATATATCCACTGTCTGAAAAAAGGTGAATATTTCATTACTTATAGGACAAATCTTGAACTTCTTAGTATGTAGTTTTTTTGTGTGCAAAAATCCAAAAGAAGTTAAAGTCTTTGCCTTTAACTGGTTTCCTAGAGAAATTAAAAGTCTAGTCCAATGAACGAAACTAATAGACATTTTAATTTTCCATTTGTTATTTTACCTTTAGTAACAACAAATGCATCTTTACAGAAAGTGGTCTGCCTTCTAGCTTAATTGCAGGACGTAACAGCTGCAGGATGTTTCAGCTTTATAGAATGGCTTTTCTTTCATTTAAAATTAAATCAATTAAAACCATTTCACCATAAGATAAAGCAATAAATGCGCCATAAAATCCATCCTTATTATTGTTTATTGATTTTATTGCGATTTAATCACACCAATGAGGATGATTTCATTATTGTCTTTTAATCTGTACCTAGAAGGAAATGATATACAACGCTATAACTTAGGAAGAATTATTTGAAGGTTTACTTACAATGACCCGAACGAATGGAAGCACTCATAAAGTTTAAATGTAGTTGCCATGATCTTGAAGGATTATTTTTCAAATACTCGTATTAAAATAATAAAACAGTTCAATAAAGAAATAAACCCCAAGGCTGTTAAAAAATCGCTTAATGACTGTTATGAAATAAAATAATCGTAATAATCATATCCAGCTGTTCGATTATTCAGTGACTCACTATAATTTTGGAGCCAAAGCCTCTATAAACTATTCAAACAAAAAACTCACCATAATTGTTTTCATGCAAAACGTTTCTAAATAACTTTGTTTCTCTATTCTCGGACACTGGAATGGATAGAAGGCTGAAGATTTTAGAGTTAATTTCTCTTTGAATGTTTGGGAAAATTGATATTTTGTTTCAGATATCAGACTAGTGCGGATAGTGTCATTTTTTTTAAACAAGCAATATGATAAACAACAATATTTAATTTTATTGGAAATTCAAATATAAATAAATCTTATACATAAAAATGTATCTTTTCTCGTCTTACTGTTCTTAATTTTTGCAAGAATAATTCACGAACTGAATTTTTCTAACCTGCTTTAAGCTTTTATATCTTCACAATATTTGCTCTAAATTACTCCTGAATAAAAAAAAATATATTTGCTCTAAATCTCACCTTAATCAAAGAAATCATAAAAAATGTACAGAAGGGATTCAGTAGATGTGTTACACTTTCCAGCTTGCTTTTTGGTCGTTCCATTCAACTGAATCATTTCATAGACATCATTTGAAGCATTTTAAACCTGATCAGCTGATAACGATCAACAGTTAGTCGGGGTTTCTGTTTGTGCAGCGGTTTTTTTTATTCCATCTGCCGCATAAAAATGATGAAGACCGATCATTCTGACCTTTCTATCAATGGCGAAAGCATGAGCAAGGTAAGAAACCGTCGAAAAAGCACGAGACCGTCAGTCACGATTTTCATTGAATTGCTCCGTACTTTGACCGTTCCGGCACCTGAGTTTCCCATCGTGCAATGCTTTTGGCAATTTCGTTCGATTCGATTTGGGTTTGGAAACGCAGATCAATATTATCTCTTAAGTACCACCATTTGTGAGTGGAAAGGTATCGGGGCCGATCAATATCACTTTACTGTTGGCTTTTCAGTGTTTGAAGATTAGTTTCAATGGCTGCGAACGAACTGAACTGCACACTATGAACTAGTTTAAATAGATTATTGACTCTAGCAGTGAGGTTAGGAATTTGGTTTGAGCTGACTATAGTGCCGAATTTTGTGATGGTTACCTAAAAAATGGATAATAACACCTTCAGAATCGTCCTCAAAATGTCGCACCCGTTCCAATTTCGTGCTGGTAGCAATCGTTACATCATGTGCAGCCCAAAAATGCGCTGCGACACCTTAGTTGATTTCTGTTGGTCTTCGGTATTTGTGTCTGTTTATTTTCCATCGTTGACTTTCGAGCGGCAGAGCTGCTGCGGTTGGTGCACGCTCCCGTTGCCATGCGATGGCAATGTGACAGGTAAAACGTGTGTAATTTATGTCGCGCGGTGATGCTACCAAGATATTAGTGGCATAAATTCGACCTTATCCCACAGCACCCACCGCACGCCCACGTATTATGCACGTGCTCGGTGGAAGCCACCGTCTTCTGCACGAGCACGAGCGCACAGGTTGGCCCTGTGGAGGTGGCCCTTTCTCCCGAGATAAGAGTAACGAACGAATGGAGCGTGAATGAATTCATCGCAAAAGGTGCCCCCTGTTCCGCGTGGAGTTGGTTCAGCTCGCGTGTGAAAGACGCAGGATGATCTGTTATTCCAGTCGGATTGGAATTCGTTTTCATCTCCTCTTGTGCTCTTGCGTTTGGCATTACTCTTTCGCCGGTTACAGAAAGGGGTGCTGATTTTCTGTGTTTCTCATTCCTTTTTTTGTTGCTGTTCAACCGAAAGCACCAACCGAGCTCGTACATAGTGCAGCTAACAGTAAGGAGATAGGGACGCTCAATCTTGTGCTCCAGATCCATTTGAAAATGTTTCACAGCATAGCAGCGTGTTCGCATTTTGCTGCCTGCATTGTCTGAAGGTGGAATGTTATGTTTTGCTGGTATGTTGGGTGAAACAGCTGTTTTCTAGTTGTTTATTGGATGGTAAGTTACCGCTGGATGGATATTGCCTGCTTCCGGGAAAAGGCATCCCGCCAACACATAGTTACAGCCCGGCTTAAACCAGCACGGATGGTTGTTTGGTGAAATGAAAAGTGTCTCGAGCACATTTGTGCCCATCACGGGGATATTGTTTTACATGATGGATGTAATTGTCTGGGCTGATAAAATGGGGCATATGATTGTAACATATGGATTGTAGCGTTAGAAACGAAACGAATACTATGTAATGTCTTCAGGCTTTTGGCGAATACTATGTTTGAAATTTTATGCTTTTTCATGTGATGTATTACTGTGAGTGTCCTGATTGTCCAGATAAAAAACAAATCATTTACAATTTTTAAGCATAGAGTTTTTCTTGATTTTAATGTGTTTTTTTCATTACATTGATTTTATGTTTTGCAGATTACGAGGAAGAAGGAGAGGAAGGCTCTGAACAACCATCCGAGCGTGATGATCGTGTTCACGAGCGAGTTACAACTACAACGACAACCACGCCGGCAACTACAACTACCACTTCTACTACGGAGCCAACAACAACTTCAACAACCGAACCAACAACAACAACCACCACTACAACGACATCAACAACAGAACAATCGACCACTACTTCCGAGGTGCCACACACGACCACAACGGAAGTGAACGTTCCGGACAATTTAGCTGTTCTTGAAGCAGAACATGAGACTCATCATCATCGACCGGCAACAGACTCGTCTGAAGCTGAGGAGCATGAGGAGGATGAACCCGAGGATGACGAAGAAGGTGACGATGATGAGGAAAACGAGCACGATCACCGGGAAACTCACAAAGTAGACGAAAGTGACAACGAAGAAATCGAACAGAGGAAACCCTTGGAGCATCCGTCTTCAACGGCGATGACGACGACGACCACCACCACCACAGAGTCTACTGTGGTTCCAACGACTCCGCAGACGTATGTGGCCGACTGTGGTCCCGATCGTGGCGGTTGCGATCACGAATGTCGAATGATTTATCACGGCAACGAGGTGGAACCGTTGGTAGAGTGTAGCTGCTACCGTGGATTCCTGCTGGATGCGCGTGATGGAAGAACTTGTCACGGTGAGTAATTTGTTTGCCCAACAGATGTATCGATCGTATTGGGGTATTTGTTTTCTGCTGGATTCGGCTGCTGTCGTGAGAGAACTGATCGAACAAATGCATTGGTGCTACAACTCAATTGGCTAAATTTAGATTAAAGATCACGGCGCGCACGTTGTGTTGTTCGACCTTTTCACGCTTTTGTAAGCAAAGACGGTTGGGATTGGAAACTATTATCGGCATCGGTGGTCCGGCAAGGGCGAGTTGCAGCCTAGATGCAGACGCAGAGATGCAACATCTAACTCCAACTAACCAACCAACCAAACCAGAGCTGATCACGACACAAGTGGAAAGTGTTGGTTGTCAGCAGGCTTAGCTCAACTGCTCGCCGGTCCCGATACCCGAGACGTCCAATCAGGAGAAGTTAATTCCCGGTGACAAATTACGGTTGTAGGTTGGGATGTTAATAGCGCACACTGGCGTGGTCTGGTCTGGTTGTTGGTGCGAGAAGAAGAATGGGGGTGTTTTTTTCTGTGGCCCCGCTTTAGGCCTTCTAAAGGGGTGATGGAAATGGACGATGAAATGAGATTTTGAACGGAGGCGTCAAAGAACGGTGGTACGTTTGCTTGTTTTCTGCGCACTGCCGCCCCGTTCTCGGATGTCCGATGCGATGCTGACAGGTCTGTGGTCTCTGAGCCAGGGGGGTGTTTTTTCTCCTCTGAAGTGAACACATGTGCTTGTGCCGTGTGGTGGAAGGAACGGTCAGGTTGTTGGAAGGGAATAAAATATGTTGGGAAACATTTACATGATGTTCGGACCCAAAACTTTCTTGGAGCCGTATTGAGTGGGCCCAACACTGATCAAGTGGCTGCTGTCAGATGATTGACTTTTTCGTAATTGCTCACAGATTGGAGCTTGATGGGAGGGGATAATTTAATTTAAGGTTTGAGGTGGTGGCTCAAAGCGATGGTGGTACGATGTCGTTGTTGTTAAACGTTATTGCTATTTATTATTATGGATACTGTTTGTTTCATTGATATTGTGTAGTAAAGGTAAATTTTAATGCAATGGAAAGTATACAATTGATTTAAATTAACATAAAACACAATTTTAATCATTTTATGCTAAAACTACCGTCAGGTAAAGCGTATACAACCAAATTTCTATAAATTAGGTTCGGTTTTGATGGTTAAATGAAGAATTTTAGCAAACCCAAACCAAGCTCAACTTTATTTATATTATTTATTAAAAATATTTATTGTTATTATAGTAACATTGTTAAAGTTAAAATAACGAGCTCTTCAGAAGCACTGATTCAGGTTATAGATTATTTATAACTAAATCAATTAGAGTACAATACCTCATATTATACCTTCATTATATCTTATTAGCATCAATTAATAAAAATAAATTACTTCTTAACATGAAAAAATATGTTGAAAATGTTACTTATTAAGATCAGATAACAGGATGTTTGTTGCTTCACCATACTTTGTGCTCTTATGATGCTGAACAAAGTTGAAGTTCTCAAAACTTGTCTAAACAGAGCGTGAACGTCTGAACTGCATTAATGCGTCCTACTCCCCCATACTCAAGTGTTTTTATCGTGACTAATAGAGTTAATCCATCTATTTCTACATTTCAAACTCTCCTTCACACCGGTTCCACCTGTAACCATTTTACGGTTGAAACTCCCAAACATCAGCGCCCACCATCACCATTGCCCAAGCGCACCAGCACCTCAATAATTGTAGGATTAGACCGCCGACGCGCATCATATTTGTGAGCTAGAAACGTCAACCAGGGTTACTTAGCCGTTTGTTTAGCTGTCACTGTGCCCCTGTGTCACTGTGCGGCGAAAGCAACGCGTTGATTAATTGTCAGCACGCGCGCTTGCACACACACACGCACGGCTCGCTCGCTCGCTCGCTTAGTGTTTCGCCTGACAGTTGCGTTTAACATGGCGTCACACCTGTCACGCGTAGTAAGCCAATCCCAACAACCGTTGCGCCGGACGCCAAAGTTCTCGTTGCTCCCTATCAAATCAACGCCCAATTTACCGGCTACCCCATCACGAAACATGTTATGATTTAATCCTCGTTTGTTTTGGGCCGTCCCACTCTTCCCTTCCGTGGTTCTTTGCTGCCGTCCCCCACCCAACCTTCCGTTCGCAGCGTCGTAGCACGATTTTCAACACTTAATTTTCGATCATTTCCGATGAGCGTCACCGCCCGGGTTCGAAACGAATTAACAAAATGTTTAATGACAGATAATAACGGTCGGATTTGCATAAACGATGTGTCATCAATTAGCTACCACCTACGGTTGGTGGTGTTGGTAGTGCCACTGGCGGCGTTGGTCGACTTTCAAACTGATCGGTAAACATTACAGAAAATGTCTCCGCAACCCGAGCCGCTCGACACGAAGCGCTGCTTAGTCGGTTCGCCGGTGGACAACGATTTTGCCAACCTCCGTTCTGAGTTTTTTTTTATGGGTTCACATCGAGCTTCCCGCCGGTTTGGTTGGGCGAAAAATTAATCTTCTGGAAGGTGGGTCATTAAATACGGTCTACCGTTCAGTAGTGAGCGTGGAGTGGGCCGTGGAGGAAAAAAAGGCAAAACATAAAAGCAACTGTACTGGCAACGAACCAGGCTTTCTGTTTCGGTGCCGTCGGTGAAGTATGGTTTGTTTGTATAGGAGGAGCGAATAAAAACACACACAAAAAACAGGAAGCAAATTGAGCATATTTATTGATTCAATTTTGCCACTTGACCCTCCCACTCGCTCGCTCAGACATCGATAGCAGGAGCGATTCGAAAATTCTAGTTTATTTTTTGTTTTTCGTGGAACCTTTTTTAACGGACGGTTAACTTCCTGATTTGAAATTTGTGTTGTGCCCTCGTTCCGGGAATCCATTTCCACGGGACTCTACTTCGAGGCCTAAAGTGTGTCAAAAGGCACTTTACGGTTTTCTTGTTTCAGCGTTTTAATGGGTTGAATGATGTAACGATTCCTGTAGATGGTGAAACTCAATGAAGCATGGTTGAGTTTTTTGTGAAGCGTTTTTTTTTAAACAAACCTCCTTTGATTTTTCTACTTTCAGATGTTGACGAATGTGCGGATAATAATGGCGGCTGTGAGCAGACGTGCATCAACAAGCCCGGATCGTACAAATGTGGCTGCAAACCTGGGCTGCAAATCGACACACTGAACGGGCATACATGCATCGGTAAGTGGTACAACCATGAGCTTGTTCATCCGTAGTTTCTGCATACGCTTTGATCATCATTACGCTCGCATGGCAAAACACGATTGCACTAGGCTTGTGTTCCTTTTTCCGACGAAAACGGTTGGGTATGGGTTTTGAAAGGTTTTGCTCGGTAACGGGTGATTAAATGGGTATGTCGTTGTGCTGGATGAAGGTACTACTAATGCTTTGATATGCTCAGTTCACGGTTCCACAGAAAGGAAAGGTAATGGGATATTATTTTTCCCTTTTTAAATAATGCATTAGTTCTAACTTTATTAAAAAGCTCGTTGAAGCATAACACCAAAGCCATCTCCTCTGAAACAAGCCTTTTGTGAGACATATTGCATACCTGTTGGCGTATTTGTCTTCGCTAAAATCAACTACAGACAAAGCAGAAAGCGCCTAAAGTTATACTACTCAGCATAACAAAGTCATTCCGTTAGGTACGGAAAGCAAACGCACAAGTACACTTTTTCGGGTTGTCAACCCGTCTCGTTTGGGGTTTTGTTATAAAGCACATAATCGTGCGCAACAGCCGGTGCACAGCCAAACTCATTAACAGTGTGGTACCATCTCACGAACCGACACCTGCAATCTACACGACCAACGACCGACCGACCAACTTCACTTCCTTCCCTCTCGCCTGAGCCACTCGCTGCAGAGGTTAATATAATTTAAATTATTTCCTACCGGCATTTTGCATCTCCTGTTTTGGATCACCCTAGCTGTAGGGCTTGTCTGTGGGACTGGAACTGCCAACGGTGCCAACTTTAATAACGACTGACGTCTTGACTATTAGATATCGCCTCTTATGCCGTACTTTGTACCAAGCGTCTGATCCTTCTTTATGGAAAAGAGATTAAATGGGGCAAGATTCTGGAAGTAGTTTAACGGAGCAATGCACGCCGTGAAGTTTGTTCGAGTGAAAAGTGGAACTGCTGTACGCGCTATTACGCTGACATTCTCTGTTCTTTTTTTTCAAATTTCTTTTAACCGTTGTAGAGTCGAGTTTGTACCGTCTTCCACAGAAACCATTTCAATCCGGACTGGAATGATAAATTTGTCCGAGCATTCTAGGCGCCTTTTTGTTGCCGCAGACGCACATTTCTCTAAAAACGACTTTACCGGCAGCTAAACTTGAACACAAAACGACCAACTTTGGAAGTGTCATGATCCAGTCTAGTGTAAACAAACAAGTCACTTCCATTAAACACACTTACAAAGGCAGTCGTGCGAGCGGAGTGTCAAGGGGAGTGCGGCAAAAAAGTCAATCCTCAGCAATGCATTTCCGTGGCTGCAGTAGCTCCGGTTTTATCTACCCAGAAGTACCAAGATCCGGAGCTAAATGAAACGTAATTGTAGATAATCCAGCGTTGAAAAGTATCGTCCTCCGCCTGCGCTGGCTAGGGGTCGACACACTCGAGTTACCATTACCGGGCAGACCATTAGTTGGGCAACCTGGAACGATGGGAGGCTCCGACGGTGGTAAAAGAGGAGTGAAGTGAAGTGAAAATTCTAGCTTGAAGAAAGGCTCGCTTTGGCTTTGGCTCTCGGCGTGAGTCGAAGGTCGCTCTGTGGGGGGACGGTGACCCGTACGCCCGCTGGGAGAAAAGATGAGCCTTTCTTACAAACTCTCGGCTTTCCATTACCTGGAGGGCAGGTCAGTGCTGGTCGTACGGGACGGAGTCATAGCAGTAAGTTACGATGAATGCGTTTATCCTTGCGTTCTTGGGTTGCGTTGGATGGTGGAGAGTTTGGAGTTTGTAGTTCCTAGTATCACAGGCTTTACAGGTCACTACAGTGTCACTAAGGTCGACTTTAAGGGAGATAGAAGATTATTTCTTGGCCGTGCCTATTGTTTGCATCTTGGTTAGTGAGGTTTGGAAGGTAAAAGTTTCAGTGGAACAAAATTGAAATATTGCAGCCGAAAGATCTGCTGAACGGAAATTGCTTTTCGAATGAGTTAATTTTTCGATGAGAAGCTATGATTGACTTAAATTAATAGTTATAAATATTTTCAACAAACGAAGCGGCATGTATTGCAATGCTGACAAAATGATTTAATTAAGAGATAGTTTTGAAAATATTCATTTTATCTATATTCACTTGAGTCTGAATTGCTTTCTATGAAGTGGAAATATATACTCACTTCTATTTATCCGCTCATGAATGCGGTTGCACTCGATTGCCAGCGTAGGTCATGCTAAATGGCGTGCGATACCGGGAAACCTGCTCTGTTTGAATCTATTGGGTTGGAGAACAAGTTTGCGATGTTTTTCACCTGTTTGATTTGGATTTGGATACCCTTATCGTTGAGATTATCTTTATCAGTATTAAAAAGCATCAAAATAAAGGAAAGATGGCAGTTGAATAAAAAGCGTAGAGTAATCAAAATATTTATTTTTATTACAGTGGTGTTCAAACGTATATGCAATAAAAATGAACGTGGTGGAATGGTGGAATCGCGTGAATAGTTTGTTTGTAAGATCGAATATACAATTACGTATCATTTAATATTACGTAAAAATTAAACGCGAAACATGTATTTAATTACCCTGAGTATAGCAATCGTCTAGCAATTTTGTTTGAAACATTTCAAGGATATTTTTTGCAACATTCCATTGCTATTAGTAAAAATCAAATGTTATAAACAATCACTGACTGACTTACTAAACGTTGCAGACATGTGTCGTAGAACAGTTTTAAGCTCGTCTAACCATTCTCTATCCGATTCTGGATAGTCGTTTTTTGACCACTTTTCGACATTTTGTGTCACCCCGTACCTACACAGAAAACTTTTTTTACTGAACTTCAGTAAAATTTTACTGAAATTTTTTTAACTGAAGTTTCAGTAATCCTTTCAGTAAAAAGAATGTTTACTGAACCATTCAGTAATGTCCGATGCTCACCAAAATGACAGCTCGTTTACTGAAATCCCAGTAAAGCCATTCTTATATTACTGATTTTTCAGTAATTGGTAGCGATTAAAAAATGACGAAATATTTCTTTATAAATTGAGTTTTTATTCATGCGCAGAGATTCCCAGTTCCTCAATTCATGTTCATACATGTTTTGTGTTGTTTTATACAGTTTTTATACTGTATTTTG
>SIXB01003937.1:0-19376 GCA_007018985.1 Anopheles bwambae
CAAACTCCATCACCCTGCTCTGCGGTAGGTTGTGTGTGTGTGTGTGTGTCTTACCGATCTTGCCGAGTGGATAAGCAGCCATTCTTACCACCCTCTCTTTGCCTGCTTATAGACCCTTACGTTTTCTTACACCACTCCCTACAGCGATTATGATTTAACGGGGCGCTCGCTGTCAGCTGTCGCCGTTTGGCGAAATGCGGAAAGAAAGTTTCTGGCGTTTGCGCTTCGTGTACGCACCCGGTGGGGGCATGCAGCATACAGTTAGAGTTACTGTAGTTTCTTTCCCTCTTTCGTTTCGAATGCGCGATTGCTTCCCAGGCACGTCACTGGACGGTCTCGGTCGGCAGGTAGCGCGAAAGGCGAATTAAATTTAGTTACTCGCAGGCGAAACTCGCCGGCACCAGAGATTAATGGGATTTTCACGGCATTCTGTGTACCGAAGGAGCTGAAGTAGGCAGCACTGTGTGTTGATTAACGTTGATTTATGTTCGATTGCGCTTTATTGCAGCGTGTGTGTGTGAATGTGCGTGCGTGCAGAAAGGTGCCCCACAAGGCATAGTCTATTATGCTTTCTTGTTTGGACGGTGTCATAAAAACTGGTGGTTATAAATTGGCATCGTCTCGTCTCCATAAAAGAAAGAGTGTGTTCAGGTTGCAGCAGATGATGGCAGACGATTAGAAGTTATTTTAAGACGAGACAAGATGTTTTTTTTGAAATGTAATTATGATAGAATATGTTTGTTTTTGACGGACGGGTTTTGCCAAGAAGTCGTCGCAATTCAAAATTTACGATAACAATTCGAGCTTATAAAATACACTGCAAATGAGTGATGAGAGCAACATTTATCTATTTTTACTTCTTTCTCTCGGTCATCTACAACCTTAGTTTACCATTAAATGGAAAACGTACAACAAAAAAGACATTCTTTCCTTTTCGACACAATACACATAATGAGCATCAGCACAGCGATAAGAGTATGAAAAATGGCAAACCGCGAAATGAGTCATAAATACGGCCGTTCTGTACGGAGGCAACATCCGCGGGAAGAAGCTACAATTTCTGCCCATTGGCTGATTACAACCGCGCAGCCAATGCTCTTGATTACAACTTACGGCCGCAACGATTTTTCCCATGTTACAAGTGGCATCTTTTACGGCTCATCGCAACGGATGCCATTAGACGGCAGTAGCAACCAGCAAGCAGGAACGACGTGCGGCGCTTTCCTCGCAATTGCCACATGTGTATCATTGGCACTGGTTTGGTACTCGTTCCGCGCAACGATGTTTAATTACGCATCCACCAACCAAGCCAACCAAAAACCCGTGGAGCACATTACCGGGAGCAGAGAGAAAGAAAGAAAGAAAAACCAAAATGAAAAGGGGCAACCCAATACGGAACACAAACCGTACGTACATTAAATTGATAAGAGAGCAAATAACTCATCTTTATGAGCCATCCGCGACCGAAAATGTGGCGTTGAAAGCAACCGAAATCTTCAACTCCCCACGGTTTCCATTCCTTTGATTCCTTTTTTCAGGGGAGTTTTCTCTCGTCTTTTCACTTCCAAGACACACAAGCCTCTTAGATGTGGACTGACTCCTCCAAAAAAAGCGGGACCGTACAGCTGTTTGTGCGGTGTTCGTGTTTTACCCGTCGATTTTCTCTCTCGACTCTTATTCCGTGCGTGGAAATGTATAAATTTTCCATTGCACACACACCAGTGTACTTGCTTTGTGTCTACCATCTGGCGCTTTATTATAGCGTGTGTTTATTTTTTTTCGTTATTGTTGTATTGTTATACATGAGACTCACTTCACTTCACTTTTCATTGGATTCAAACGGCGTCCAGGGTCGCGGGAGGGTAAAAAAGTGCATTGTCGGGCAGGCAGATAATAAATAAAATACAGAAAATTATGTTGATTTACGGGAGTCGGCGCAAACATTCGGGCGGGCTAATGATGCTTTGTGTGCCCTCTTTCTGGTTGAACTAAAAGGGGGGATGATGTGCACAAGGCAGGAAGGAGGGGAGTTTACAGAAGTCTTACCAGCAATTGAGAAAGGGAAACATTATCATTCAAAGGATTCTTTAAGCGGGAATATATTATTACTACTCATTCCTAATTACCTTTTCTTACGAATGAACACACCTAACTTATTTACCAGCAAATAATTTGCAATGTGTAGAGTAAATAATCAATAGTATTCCTTTTTTCTATTCAAGAGAAAATATTATTTTAAAGGGTTTCTGAGGACTTTTTAACACTTTTTTGGTTTTGCTTAATTTTTTATCGTAACTTTTTTAAAACGACTTTGACTCTCGAAATTTTGAAATAAAGGGATCATCTATAGATAACGTTATTACAAAAAGACAAAATTTTACTCAGTGACGCTAAATTTTTGGATTAAGTTGGAGTTGTAATAAACACTAATACGGTATGGTATGTCTCACTCCTTTGATAACGTTGCGTAACTTCCCAAGTGACATTTACTCGAAATTGTTTTCGCATATCTGCTCGATTAGTACTCAATACGCCTGAATTTGTAGATTTGTGTGTGATCGAGTGAGTTAAAAGCGCTAAGATTTGATGAGTTCGTAAATTAGACTTTTTACTATCGATTGACGATGCCGTCGAGCTCATTTTACATTCGTAGCTTTGATTTTTTATGAAAAACAAAAGCAAATTTTGTGTGATGTTATTTTATAAAAAATCGATATTATATATGTATAAAATGGCTACATGATCAACTATAACGATAGGAAACATAATTTCCGAGCAAATCTAAAAGAAAACAACGAAAAAGCCGCATCACAGTTGATTTTAAAGGCCTTTTTCTAAATGCCCTTAAACTGGTGCAGTTTAAGGGAAGTTTAAGGCTCTAGTTTAAGGGAATTTGCTCGAATTACCGATTATTCATGCTCAAAAATGTCAATTGGGTTATGGACGATCCACTATCACACGTTGTTCCTAATACAGTAGAATGTCGATTATCCGGGGACGGATCAACCGGCGGGCGGCTTAACCGTGCACATGAGTTTGACAGTTGATCTATCGTGGCGAACATTTTCTATGATGATTGAACTAGCAAAAACGCTAAACGGGCAAACTTTGCAGAGAGTCGATTGTGTCAAGGACTTGGGTGTTTTCGTCGACGCGAGACTCACGTTTGAGCAACACCTTGATCACGTTGTGACAAAATGCAGTCAATTGTTAGGTTTAGTCGTTAACATGACTCGCGAGCTCTCTGACCCAATCTGCACCAAAACTCTTTATTGTGCTCATATTCGATCAGTGCTGGAGTATGGCAGCGTTGTGTGGTGGCCCTCCTCTGCTCGGGGGGTTGCGCGCTTGGAGTCCATCCAGCGTAGGGCTACCCGTTTCGCGCTCCGTTCGTGGGGCAGCAACAACGACTACACAACAAGGTGTTTGTTGCTCGGGTTAGCCCAACTCGACGACCGAATACGAAATGCTAGGCTGGCTTTTATCGTTGGGCTTCTCAATGGTAGCATCGATTGTCCGGTTTTGCTCTCGTCGATACAGCTGTACGTGCCTGCAAGAACTCTCCGCCCTCGGGCGATGCTGGCCATCCCAGAGACAAGGACCGCCTTCGCCTCCCGAGACCCGTTTTTGCGTATATGTCTTGCTCTGAATGCGGAATCTGATGCGTATGAGCCCGGCATGACAATGGCAAATGTGTTGAGTCGCATTAATTTACTTCGCGCCTCTCGCCAGAATCTTTAGCGTCCTTGTAATTGTTATTGTTGTTATTATTGTGTTATTGTAAAGCGTGTGACTATTTATGTTATATTCCTATTGTACCCTTACATATATCGAGAGGGCTTATGAGGTCCGTCGATCATTTAATAAATATACAAATATACAAAATATACAAAAACATTTGTTGTGCAGCTATCTAGTGTCTAGTGATATTTTTTAACATCATTTTTGATAAAAGACGATTGTTAAATCCATTGTTATTGATTCAATAAATCTTCTACCAGTGATTAATCGATTGGTTTAAGGTGAATTCTTAGTAAAACTAGTGAATTTTAAAATTTTTATATGAATTTGTCAATTTTGAACCATTATCCGTCCATTTTGGCCCGGTCCCGAAGAGCCCGGATAATCGACGTTCTACAGTAAAAGCAAAACGAGTTCTTTTTTGCCCGCAAAAAACGACAGACATTTTTCCCTGTTCAATTCCAGCTCAATTTCACGATTGTTGTTCTTTTTAAACCAAAAAACCAAAAAACAAAATTAGATGATGAAGACGACGTCAAAAGCTTCGAAAAACTTCACACCTTCACAATCCTTTGGCAGACGAAGGCAAACAAAACCCCTAGCATGTTTTCGCCCGAGCGCGTGTGCACCGGATAATCTCCGTCAGAAGGCAAACAAACAACAAGCTTCCACGTATTATGGCACGAGCTGCACGGTTTTTGATCTGCACGTAAGATAGGATTTATGCAAAGCAATTTTCCATCCCTCGACAGAAGCACACAAACACAAAAAATGGTACATTTTGTCACCTGCTTTGCTAAAGCTGCTTCACTACTATCCACCAGCAGCAGCCTGCAAGTGCATATCGGTCGCATGGTTTGTGACGAGAATCGGATAAGCGTTGTTGCGTCTGAGTGTGTGTGCGTGTTAAGCAGTGGCCACATTTGTGCAGTCAACCAGACGGATAACAGCTTTTCTCCCCATGTGCAATTGCAAAATAGAAGAGAGAGGATGCTTTCATTCTAAGCTCCATGTACGATTCCGCCGACCATCTTCAGCATTAGCGTGCATGGCAATGTCATATCCTTTCTTTCGTTGTTTTTTTGCCACTACCTTGAAGAAGCTATAGGAATTGTGAATTTTGTTTTCCATGGAAATCTGCACCTACGCTTGCAGATGATGATGATGATGTGATTGAGTGAAAGTATGCTTTCCGTACCTTTTGGGCTGAAACAAAGGCTCACTCTTTGCGTGCTTTTCCCAGAAATCCATTGCCACAAGGGGGATAGATTTCGACCATGAATCCTACCGCAAGCTGCTCCAAGGTGCATGTCCTTCGGTACGGCAATGCGTGTTGTTTCACCTTCATTTCACTCTCTCTCTCTCCTCCGATTGCTCCGCTTGCTGACAATATCCATTAGCGGTAATTGAAGCACGTGCTTTAATCAACTGAAGAATGGTTACATTTATGAGACAGTTGTCGTCCGTGAGGGTCGTTAGGCTTTGAGATTACGGCCTCCATGGGGGAGGAAAACCGAACGAACGACATCCTCTAGGCTCGATTGTCTTGCCGACACCGTGGAAAATGGATCCTCATTTTCGCCAAAATACCCCCACATGCAATCGCAAATGAAAAGCTTATCCAGGAAGCCGGGGAAACTACCGGCAACGATCATCGTTACCTGTTTCCCAATTTCACCATTGAGAGTGATGTCTTCGAAAACCGGTCCAAAGATTAGGTACACCCCATTGCGAGCGAAGGGAAATGCAATTGCCAAGCGAGAAGGAAGCGAAAAAATGATCTCTAATTATTTCACCGGAAATAGGCAGTAAAAATCCCCTTTTTCACCATCCAGTAGCCCGATAACAATCGGTATTGTCTCAATCAAATCCCATCAACTTGGCGCAACCGACAGTGTTGTGCTGCGCGTGTCGTGCTTCCGTGCAATCCTTTCTATTTTTTTGTTCGTTGTGTCTAGGCACTTCAATGGCTTGGCTTGGAAGCTAATGTTGGGCAGGAAACCGACACTCTCACTCCCCTCACTCGTCGGACGCCCGCCCGTTTGGCAATTGAGTGAGAGAAGAAATGCTTTTTTTATGATTCCCATTTTTGCGCTGGCAAGGAGGTCGTGGGCTTTGGGGTGCAGTTGCTGCCGCAAATGTGAATAAAGTGTCCATTTTAGTAGAGGCAGAAGGATGATACGGGGTAAAGGGACACTTTTCTGCTTTGGGTGGATGTGAATGTGAAGGAATTTGCCATTCGAATGCCCGTTTTGCTTTCCCGCTCAATCTCCCATTTCGATGCGATGCGAGCATGGTATCAAGCATTGTGCGACGACAGTCGACGACGTTGACGATTGTCGAACAGCGTTTCGTGCGGAGGGGATGGAGGACCATTTTTTGTCCTTCCTTCATTTCACTCCGTGTGTGTGTGTGTGAAAGAATGAACCAAAATGGGGGAACGAAGTGCAGGAGGTTTATGTTTGCCTAGCTCTCCATTATCATTTTCATCGTTGCTCGTCGTCGGTTGTCGCTTGCTTTTTGGGTAGGGGTTTTAGGTGGGAAGAGTCGTCCTTATCGTCATCAACGAGATTGTTTGTTTATTTATCTTTCGTGCGTTTTTTTCTTCTTCTTTTTTTCTTCCTCGTCCTTCGTGTTTGTTTCTCTGTCGTGTCGTGCCATTCAGTGCGAATCGTTTTTTTGTTGCTGTTGTTGCTCCTTGCTAGATTGCGTTCCTCGCTGTAGCGAACACAACCAAAAAAGGATGCTGCAAGAATTGAAAAGGAACAGTACGTATGCGTGTATATGTGTGTGTGAGTGTGTTTTTGGGATTTTTTTGTCAAAGTTTTATTCTTTTCGAAAAAAAAAACAAAATGTTTGCAAAACACTGAACCCCGGGAAATGCATCCTTTCGGAATGGAGCCCGAGCTTCAGCGTGGATGGAGAATCTGTCGTTTGTTTGATGATTTTTCCTCCACTCTTTTTCCCTTCAACACAGACACACACACACACTTGGTACTTGTTTTTTTGTTGTTATTGTACGCTTTGCTCCATTTTTAACCCATTGCTGGCTGGCTGGCTGGTGGTCTAAGGGGTTTTTCGTCCTAGCTTCTTCCCGGGGAGAGCAAGAAAACTTGCAGACATCCTAATTAAATTTCAACATGAATGATGTCTCGCCTAATGACGGTGCTGGTTTGGGGTTTGGGGTTTGGAATGGAACCCACACGAGGGGGGGGGCAAGGAACGGGTTGAAATGGGTGAAACAAAACAAAAATTAAGAACCAGCGTTTGTCGGTGGTGATGGATCGTTGCCTTTAAAATTGATTGTGATTGTAGCAATAGCACAAAAACGCTTGAAATCTGCCACAGCAACAATGGGCGCTGCGTGTAATGAATCCGAAAAGGAAAAAAGGGTAAAAACACGAAAGAACTGCTTTTTATAACAAACTTAAAGAATGTTGAAAAGCTTATTGATTGAAATGATGATGGATAAGCATTTTTGCAGTTTTTTTTTATTTGCTGGTTTGGATCACTTTTTGAAGTTGTGTCTTAATTTTGAAATAGAAAAGAATCCAATTACCATCAGCAGGAGTCCTTTCAGCATTGATTAACAAAGGGTTTTTTTTATATTACAGGGTTTGCCAAGAATTCTGACCAAGTCCAAGACCCTTGTTGGACAAATCCAATAGGAATTTCCAAGGAACCTGTCCAAATTGGGTGCCATAGAATCCAATTTCCATTATATGAAGTTCACTTCCCACCAGAAAGATTCAAGGAAGTGTCCGACAACTATGAGAACCCCTGTAAAACCCTGTAAATTAGTTTGAAAAGGGATGATTGAAAAATATGGTTCTGTACAACAGTTTCTAATGTCAAAAGAACCGATCTAAGACATCTTATACAGAAAAAATCATTCAAATTTTAAGAACATTATACAAATATGCTACAACAAACACTTAATCGTACAGACATAAATCCATAAACATAAACCATACTAAGAAAGAAGATTAATTTTTGCTATAACAATAAAAAAAGGAATCACACACACACACACACACACATTTACAACCCGTACAGACTGCGTCGTTGGGCAATCGTAAAAGCAAAACAATTTCAACGCAAAAGTTAACCATCTCCCAGACTGTTGTTGTCGTCTTCGCACGCTTGTCTATCGAGGAAGCGGCCGAAACTATCCCTCATATACACAGCAGCAGCAGCAGCAGCACAACATAACCGTTGTCGGATGTGTAATGTTGCAGCATACGAGGAAGATGTTGCTGCCTGCTCGTTTGCCGCCTGCTACGATCAACGGCCTGCGAGACAAACGGACCGGGGCTGCTCGGGTAATCACACATGCGACTGATTTTCTCGGATGATTGCAAACTGTCACTAGCATAAACAAGCGGAGTTTTCCACCCGCCTTCGGTCGTTAGGGCCGGGAAAACTCCGCATCCAGCATTGGTGCGAGCGTGCTGACACACAGACACACACATCGTGCGCTGTTTTTGTTTGTTTGGCGCTGAGTTTTGTCTGCCGGAGTTCCCTGCAGTGCGTTCTGTGTTCTTCAAGGGTTGGCAATGCAACCGTCGGTATGTGATGGGCTCGTACAAATACACACATACACCTTCCTTCCGGGGACAGGGAACGGGCGTTAGCATAAGTTGCTTGGTACTCTTTTTTTTCGGAAAAAAGACCGGAAGAGGGTGTAGAATAATGTGTTCGATCGCACATACCAACTTTGTTGACTTTTCAAGCCAATACGGCGTACGGGATGCCGTGCGTAACCGTGCGTGACCGTGTTCTGGCCACTGTACCAAGGGTTTTGCCTTCGATTTGAGACACACACACACAGACATACAAAAGCCGTGTCTGTGTTTGATTGTTTTTATTGATTTCCTTCCTCCCCCCCTCCCCCATTCATTGTTCGATTGTCCACGAGTTGTCATTTGGTTGGTACGCATTGCGTGGTTTGAGGTCGGCTTTGAACGATTTTTAGCCGCTTCTCTCCGGACACTGTTTACTCGCCTCTCCTGCTGCTTCTCCGGGGGGGGGGGGGGGGGGGGGGAGAAGTTTCAAGCCCTTTTTGAACCGTGTTTGAAACACCCTCAGGGCAAGCAATATCCTCCGTTCGGTAAATGGTTGGAATTGTCTCCACGATAAATTCTTCCCGCTGCAAACAGGAACTGCAGGAACCAATGTTTCTAAGCGCATGGTCGGCAAGTAAGTGTGGGTTTTCCGTTCGTTTTTTTTTCTTTGTATTTATCAGCACAATTGCTTCCTGGCTGGAGGATTTAATTTAAAGTGCGCTGCACCACTGTGCGGAATGGGGCGGAAAAGAGGGAGCAAGAGAATGGGAGACGAACGTGCCGCTGGCACACGATTGCTGGATCTTGTCTGGCTTGGTAATGACATGTCAAAATGTGGTAGATTACGTTGAATCCTAATTTTGCGTGGTACTAACGAAGGATGTGGATGGAGTTTGCTGTGAGTGTGTGTGAGTGGAAAAGGGTTGATTTTTCGCAGGGTGGAGGATTCATTAAATTAAAATTCAATTCGTGTTCGAACAAAGTCTAAATTTAGTTAATTAAACGCATGTCTCTCTGTTTTAGAACGACTTTCACGAAATATGTATATGAAAGGCTTTACTTTAGTGAACTTACTTTGTAATTCTGAGCAAAGCTGTCCATGAAGAGAAGGTAACTAACCTGTAAAAATAATAAAAGAAAGATATATTTTATTTTTCATTAGATTTAAGGCATAAATACAAGAACAAACTACAGTTACAGTAAGGTTTGAAGCCTAAAATTATCAATAAATATGTCTTATATTTGAAAGAAATTCTTAACGCAATGTACAGTTGTTTCGATCAGGCCATAACTATTCGCTTAAGATCGCAAGACCGTACACTTTTTTTTACTAAAAAACACTCTTCAAAGTAAATTAGTAAATAAATAAATTAAACATTAAAGAACCACTATTAAAATAATATTTTGAATGCTAACATTTCATGTAAGAATGTTTCAAAAATTATAGAACAAAATTAATTCATTTCCATATAAGATATCAGTATCAAATAAATAGACAAAAAGCTCTACGTTCCGCATGAAACCAACGTAGCTAGCTTGTAGCTAATCAAGCTATTTTCTGCTCCCATTTATCCCTTTTCCTCTTTAAACCCCAAAAATAGCTCCTACTTTGGAATGGAATCGATTGAACCACCTACCACACTGCACTCGGTCTAAAAAGGGATGCGAACGAAAGCATTATGAAGAGCTTATTGCGCTAACAAAGCTTCCAGCGCGAACATTGACCAGAGCATGTATAGCGGGTGCAGCGTGCAGCGGGAAAGCTTTTTCTCTAGTTTGATGTTTCTTCATTTTCACATTGGCTCTACCACACCTCCTCCAAAAAGGCTTCATCTTCCCTTGGTTCAATTGTGTATCGCTACACTTTCCGGGGAATGGAAAGGCAAGGGAAATAGCCACTTTTTGTCGTGCCACTGTTAAAACGAAGTCAACGAAAAAAGATCCAGCATTTTCCAGTGCGATCTTTCACCGACCACACTGTGGCTTGCTGTGGGGACGGGGGTGTGCTCACTTTAGAAGGGTAGATTAGTAGCTCTTTGTTACAGTGAGAGATGATTAAGGCACGCTTACACACTCACTACAGCACAACGGGTACAGCCACTGCGACACAGGACACAGGACCAGTTTGGCCAAATTGGGCGAAAAGCGATCCAAGAAAAAACGGATGAAAAGGATAAAATCTTTCAGTGTCGTGTGATTATTTCCATCACGGTACCACACTTGTTGTGACTCGTTGTGTGTGTGTGTGTGTGCGTTTTTGTGTAAGGTGGACAGAGCAATGTCACGATGCAATGGGAGGGGGAAAACAGGGATCCACTCTAGAAATGTCGCAGCACAAAAGGATTTGGTTCCATGGATTGCTCTGTGAAATGACTCTGTCGTGTGTCTCTCCTGTCCTTTTCATTCTCCCTACCCTCTTAGTCGGAAAATGATCCAACCAGCAAAGCGGGTCCAACACAGAAAAGCGAACGAAACGTGCCCATCTATAGAACTCAGGCAAGAATCGTTTCACTCGCGTCGGATAATGATGTCTGTCTTTTGTCGCTGGATTGTCAGCTGGTGCCTTACCTTGGCTCGTCCTGCAGCCTAACCATCCGACTCAATAATAGGACAAACCCAACAACGAAGAAGGTAAAGATGAGCGGTACAATTGCAATAGAGCCACGTACGTGCAATAGAGGACGGTTTTATGAACCGTAAGCATAAGTGTTTTGGTGTGATCACATAATTATTGCACCGGATGTAGCTGGCAAAAGGAGACCCGTTCGTGGTAAATAACTGGAAATTAAACTGAAGTGCTTTGAGTGCGGCAAGCAAAGCAAATTGGAGCTCATTGGTTGGCCTTCATAGACCGACTGTTTGCTTGCCGTTTTATTGGTTGATAGTAAATTAGATATAAATATTTTAATGATCATTCGGCATCATCATTTTGCGGTTGATCGTAAAAGTGACCTTTAGGATGACACGTTTCAATCCAACCCCTTTCGCAATTTGTAACTGAATTGCAAATATTTATGTAAAGCTTATTGATGAGCTTTGTGTGAGCCGTTTGCTTTTATTAGTGAGAATAAAATGAATAATTACTTTCAAATTATTTAATTACAAAATAAAATCACAAACCCCGGTCCAGTCAGACACAGCTCATCAAATCAATAAAGGGCTGTGATCAACACCAGCTCCAATTTCATGTAGAGCTGGAATTAAAAGCCCTCTCCTTCACACTTCATCACTCTCTCTCTCTCTCTCTCTCACACTTTGTGCTGCAAATTCTCTCTCCGTCTCCGATCTCCTCCGATATCATAATCACATATTTTCATTACAGTAATGTGTATTTTTATTATTTCTTAATTAATGATATTTTGCTTTTATCACCGTGCCACCGCCACCGCTAATGCTGATTGCAAGTGCCCATTCACTGCAGTGCGTCTTCCATTGTAAGCCTCCCATTGTGCGTTGACAGTATCCATCATGAGCAGGGCCCCGATGCGAGGAAAGCCTTTTGCTATCTTTTACCGGAAACAATTCCACCAGCACCACTGGTGAAAGTGAACCGTATCGAACGCTCTCTCCCCCTGTTTTTGGTGATAAAGATAAGAAGGGGCTCCCTTATTACGCTTCGCCCTCCCGGAGCAAAACATTTGCGTTCTTAAAAGCCAGCGAAAGCCGACCCTTAAAATCGAAGAGGGTGACACTCCAGCTGACCGTAACGGAACATATAAATACGCCCAGGAGCACAGATAGCCATTGCGAGCTGGTGTCATTACAGGGCGGAATAAAAATCTCACTCTCTCGCTCAGTGGCTGGCCCCCAATCGTCTCGAATATGCATTTACGACTGAAACGAGGGGGCCATTTTGTCACCGATAGCTATGAGTTATGATTATAGGGAGCTTATGCTTATTGTTCGGAAAATTAGATCAGCCTTCCCTCGAAGGGTTCTGGGGGAGGCCGAATCCCCACTCACTCATCCGGAAGTGTACAATTCGTTGGCACAAAGGGGAGTGAAAGTGGGGTTATGAGGCCGCAGTGAGGAGCAAAAATGGCTGATAGGAATAATTTCATTCCGCACAATGTCCAATGGAACATTCTGTTCGCCTCTAACCGAGGCGGCCCGGCCAGAGAGTTGTTTTAATTCGTTTATTACACCACCAGCAAGGGGGAAGGATATTACTTTCAGGCGAACCCGAGTTCGCCTAATGGACATCAGCGCGAACGGGAAGAGGGGACGGACAGTAATCTCGACCTCCCGGGTTGGAGAACACAAAAAAAAGGATTCATTCGAGATAGATACAACAAGACGCTGGTTTTGTTTCACTGCCCGATCACTGCGAAGGCAACGGGCAGGGACTGCAACTGGAGCGCAAAACAGAGGGCGGGGGGGGAGGGTTGGGGGGAAGGAAGAGGATAATAAATTTCGAATACCCGTGATTTGGGATTTTACTGTCGTCGGTGGGTCCGCGCGCAACTGGCCAAGTGGCGAAGTAATCAAACCGAGACCATCCACTGACCATAGCCTGCGAGCGGAACGGATTAAAGAGCCGGCCGCCGAAGGACACAACGATGACACAGCGTGATTTCGCCACACAGCAGCCGAACGGAAACGGTTTGCGCCCCAGAATCGCTGCACTTTCCCGCATGACAAATGCGTCAAATCAACGAAATTTTGGGCCCCGGCGGAAAAAGTGCTGATTGAAGCAAGCGGGTTGGTAGACAGTCGGATTCGAACGAAAGGATTGGTTCGATGGGATGCGGGAAGCTGACCGTTTGGTGAAAAGTTTTGGCCCCGGGACGGCCACGGGAATGCGTGATAAAGAATCGGAAATGAACGGATCGGTGGCTGTGTGTGTGTGTGTGTGGCGTCTTTGGGTCGTTTTGAAAGAGCTTTGTTTTGCTTTAGCTTCGGTTCAGAAAGATGATGATGAGCAGCGATCGGAACAGATTGAAATCAGTTGAAATGAAAACGTTTAGTGTCCAGCGCTTCGCTTCAAATGGATTCCGAATGAAATGAGCTCAAAAAAGGGGTTTTTTATTATCATTTTCCGAACCGACAGCGACTACTTTGATTAGATTTCTTTTCCAATTGGATGGCGCTCTTTTTGTGTGCGAATATTAAGAGCAACTTTATCGACCATGTCGATTGAGTCGCGTTTGATGATTGATATTTAGCTTTATGCGTCTAATATAACTACGCGATAAAATGTGCATTTAGGTTGCATTTTATTTGTCTTCGTGGATGACTTCAGCCTTTACGCGTTGATTTGATTGATTCGCTCGGACTTATCGAGTTCAGAGAAAAAGAGCTGGAAATGCCTCAATGGAACAATTTGATCCGATGTAACAAAACCACAATTCCATGTACAGCAATGAAAAAGCCTTTTCCATCACAAAAACAAAACTATGGAAACGTTCCCGTTTCCACCCCTGCATTTTGCATTTTATTTGTCTTCGTGGATGACTTCAGCCTTTACGCGTTGATTTGATTGATTCGCTCGGACTTATCGAGTTCAGAGAAAAAGAGCTGGTAATGCCTCAATGGAACAATTTGATCCGATGTAACAAAACCACAATTCCATGTACAGCAATGAAAAAGCCTTTTCCATCACAAAAACAAAACTATGGAAACGTTCCCGTTTCCACCCCTCACAAAAATGTGTGCCAAACAACAAAGAGCAAAACGCATTGCTGCAATCTTGTTGGATTTTATTCTCCCTCCATTCTGGCTTTTTCCTGCTACCAAGATTTCGATGTAATCCCATTGTAAAGCAAAACATTTAGGTTGCGTGCAATCGATACGCTTGCGTGTTTTTACAACCCGTTTTCTCTGTTTGAATGTTGACTTTTTTTTCCACATTGTGCAATTGTTTCCATGACCGTGAGTGAGCAAACCGGCGAGAGTTTACATTTTGCGTAGCTTGGTGTTTTTTTTTTTTGTCTGCCACAACGCACACAGATCACAGCGGGATTGGGCGGAACGCGCGAAGGACGAAGCCGAACTTCGGTGATGTGGAAAATGCGATAAAATTGTCGATTTTTGCGTTGAAAGTGCGCTATGAAATGGAGTGGAGAATTACGTATGTGTGCGCTGTATTTTTGCTTGTTTTCCTGGTAAAACTGTAACCGTGAGCTTGTCTGTCCACCTCCCGGAACGCATTACTGTAAGCCGTGAGTACGTTTAATAGCAGCAACAAGATAATGGTTTTGTTTGAAAAACCACCACAAATCGGGCTCAAAATAGGCCGTGAAGGATGGAAATAACATTCGTAGAAAATCGAACACAGCAATTGAATGCTTAATTGAAACCCTAAAGCAGCTGCATCCCGATGTAGAAAATGGAAGGGGAAAACTCGCAGGAAAATTCATCACACGCATCCGCAAATTGATGCCAACTTTTGCTCGTGTCGTATCAACAACCGCAGAAAATGGAAAAACAATGTTCACGGGCCGGAGCAGAAGATCAGTGTTTGGAGTGATCCGGGTTGAAAAGCAACATAATTAGCCACCGAGTACCGCAGCCCACTGTGTGGGAGGAGTGTAGGCTCGGCCAGGACGACGACCCATTAGCAGTACAAGCTGACCGAACAAGCCACCGGCATGAATTATAAACGACTTCCCTTCCACGGAACGGTCGTCCGACCGGTCCAATTCTAGCCTATGCAGTGTGTATTCTATCGAGCATTTAGGTGTGTGTGTATCTGACCCTTTGTGATGTACAAAAACCAGTTGTAGGAGTTGTAAAGAATGTGTGGGATTTAAAAAAACCCCAAGAAGTACAACAAAAGTCTTTTGGGAGTCTGGACGGGCTCTCTTTTTCCCCGATAGGGAAATTCAATCAAAATGCACCATTTCTGTCCACATTCATGGTTGAAGATCAACAAACACAACTCGTTTGCTATTAGGTAAAGTGATATTGACAATTGTGCCTACCTTGCAGGGATCAATCCCTAGGACACGAAGCACTCGCATGATCTGGAACTCGTTCGTACCAGCAAAAAACCAAAATCCCTCCTCCAAACTCTAATGTCCAGCTTGATCTCCACGCACGTGATGCGTGCAAACAGACCGATTGAAGGATGTTTTTTTTGCTGTTGTCACTCCGTTCATCCCATCTCAAGCTGCTCGGGGACCACTGCGTAGCAGGCACGTCCAATTGTCCACACTTCCATTATTGCTTAACGGGATTGTCCCGGGAGGTAGTTTGATGTTCACAAAAAGTGGTCATACGGCTGGGCTAATCGAAAACAGCAAAACCGAGTACTTATATTTCACTTCACACTCACTCACCGTTTGTTGTCACTGTTGTGAATGTGATGAAACTCGACTGCCCGAAGTGCTGTGTGCCGTGGGGCGAGGATTTATGGGTTATTTGTTTGAACTGCCCCCTCCCGGACAAAGCCACGGGCAAACGGACGTGGTCAGACGATGATGGCCAGAGAGTTTTTTTTTATTCGCACTCTATCACAGTAGCAAATCGTTACAGTGAGGGCGATAGCTATAGAGCTATGCTCGGATAGAACGGTTTTGTGTTATTATAATACAGGATCTTAAAGAATTTGTGAAATATATTCACTAAAGTGCTGGATTGTGATATTAGCTTAGTATAAATTTGATGAGAAGAGTGCACCTTAATCGCCGGTCTGTGTATTTGTTTGTCCCATAGTTCATTACATAATTCATTACAAAGTTCATTCGTGTAGTTCGAGCAGTTCATTTCATGCAGTCCAAATTAGTCAAGTAGTTTTATCTATATCCTATGGTTTAGTTCCTTCTAATTCATATGTGTTTTCTTATTTGAATTCATATTCGAAATATGAATTTATAAACCCAAAATCCAACAGAATTATTTGCATAAAAAGGGTTTAATAATAAAAAAACAAATTTTTTCAGTACAGAATTCATTTAGGTCTTGAAACTGAATCAGAATCCATGGAGGCTCTGAAAATGATCCCGAACTCATACATCTCCTTAAGCCCCTGCTAATCGTGTAACTAATCTTAAACCCTCACTTGTCATGAGAATAATCATGATCCCGTATCAGTCTTGAAGCTAATGCCTAGGCCCATACCTGTCCTAAGAGTGATCTCGAACCCAAATATCTCTATCTCTCTCTCTCTCTCATGTTTTGAAATTGAAGCCTCTGAAATTGAATAACTCTTGGCCCGGATATCATAGCGAACATTAAACTGATCCGGAACTCATACTGACTCTGGAGCTGATATCCCATGTTAGTCTAAAACAGATCCCGAACCTATTTCGATCCTGGAACATATCCGGAATTTACACAGTTCCTTGATCTAGACTGCAACTTACACAAATCCTTAAATTGAATCCTTAAACCGACTCTTCTACAAAAGACAGTTTGATTTAAAGCTCCAACATAACAAACTATTAAGCACAGCACTGTAGATGTGTGGATCTACTCTCCTGGCAGGTGCTCCCATCCCACCGCTCCAGAGTGACCCGAAAGGTAGGCATGAATTCCTGCACCGAACAATAAAACACTCTAGCACGCACCTATGAAGCCGGCAGGATTGACGATGTGACAAAAGTGATTCACAGGTGTTGCAACGTTCCGGAACAGGGCACAGCAACACACTCGTGTGACAGCGCAGCAAAACTCCGGGCAACGCTCCATGGCCGGGAATGATGAGGTCAGCTTTCTCGTTCGCTTCCCTCCAAACGGCCGACGCCGACGGAGGAACCGACGGGAAGGGACGGGAAAAATATGATGACATCAAACCTTTGCTGACGACGGTTATGATTCCGGAAATATGGAGCATGGTGCACAGCACACACACACACACACACACACACACACACACACACACACACGGTTTTATCGTTCTGCCCGAGACGATTGCACCCTCATGCGGCCGGAAGTCGATTGGAAATGGCAGTGGTAAACAAAGCGACAACAAAAACCCATCCTTTCCGGGGCCGGGGTTCCGGGGCGATGGTTTTATTTGTTTCCAAATCATAACAAAAAACACCATCGGACGGACGGAAAAGACGGACAACCGGCTTTTTTTGTCTCTACACGAGCCCGTTTTGATTCGAGCAATCGGATCGGACGCGGGCCCGATTGATTCGGTGAGTGCAAAAATGTAAACGCTCGCCTGATACTCGGAAATTACCGATGGGGTTGGGTTTTATGTGCGTGCAGTTATGATCCTCAATCATGCTGACAGTAGCCGAACGAGCCGTGCGGATGTGGACAGAAGGGGCAGTGGGATTTAAGAACCCGAACTAATCGGCCCGCGTTACAGCGGGGCGCAACGGATTGATTGTGTTTTTAGTGCACTTGGACAACTATCATTTCGGGCCGTCCTCCTGTACGCAGGCCGATTATTGTCATGGGAACTCCTCTTCTTGGTTGTGCGGGGTGCAATTAATTGATTCGACAGGCAGGACGGAATGCAGGACGATTTGACGAAGTCAATAAATGATGTGTGTGTGTATGATCGGATGAGAACGTTTTGTGATGGATACGTGGCAGTAAAATATTGATTATTCAAATGGATGCAACGGATGATGTGACTTTTATAAGGAAGCTGTGATTAATTGGTAGGGTTCTTGTGAGAGTGGTTCGAATGAATGTTAGGGAAACATGGGTGACTCATTGTAAGAGCAGCAAAGATGCTTCAGAGATATTATTTCGTCTTGCAGAACCAAATTGTCATGAATATAAAAAATGCGGTTAAGAAGAGTCTTGGACTATTCTTTTAAATTAGTTCAGCTTTTGCTGTTGTCATTTAGAATTATAAAAGGATTATAAGAATTCTGTACACTATTTTATTAAAGTTCATTTTGAAACCATTTTGTTAAAACCTTTTAATGGAAAGGGGCATTTTGATATATTTATTTGAAATAAATTCCAATAATGGGGCCCTTTTCGTTTTAAGTTCGTTGGCTGAAATTCAGCTGTTTGCATTGTATAGCAGTTTTCGAGCAGCTATCTAAGTGAGTATAATATAAAGGTGGGCTAATCCCAAGGTGTATGAATTTAGAAGAATTCATTTGAATATCAAAAAGGGATATTCAAATTTGGTTATAAAAAACTTGCTATGAGACCACCTGGACTACATATACTTTGATTCTGGATTCCATCACCAGATCTCTTTAATGCACCTTGGGATACAAAAATGTAGACATCACCTTGTTTTGCCATTTTTCGAGCAGGTACTCGAATCTAATTCTAGCTTTGAGGCTAGAATAATCTAGGCTGAAAATTGCAGGCTAGTTTTATGTGTGGTTTTGTATGGAGTGTTTACATGATTTCAGCCTCCAACTGTCAAACTCCATACAAAAAGCTAATTAGAATCGTGAAAGGCCCCAATATAGTAAGAATTCAATAGTTGAACGCTTTTTAGTCGGCATGCTTTTTAGTTGATCTCTCGATAGTTGACTGACAGTTCAATAAAAAAGCATGCGTTTGTATACTAATACAGGTTTTTGAAAATTTCACAAAAATCGCATGGCTTGCCGAGAAAAATAGTACAATATTTTTGTATGGAAAAACGTGCCAAGTAAAAAGCACATATTCAATAGTTGGCAGAGAATCGAAGTTCAACCAGTGAGTGCAGACTGTATCTAGATTCCTTTTCTCCAGAGCCTCATCAAATTCTGAATAAATGTGTATGCTTGAACCTACACTAAATTCTGACGAAATTGATACATTCTGAGGATCTAGACGGACTTCTAGTTCAATGTCTGTATAAGAACCGATTATGCCCAAGTTCGTGTAACTCCAAGAAGATCCTGTCTTGATTGGGAATTGTTACAGATATGAATAGATAGATTAAATTAATGTGAAGAGTTAAACGAAGCCAATTGGGCCTAGGCCTCCACACAATTAAGTCAATAATATATAATTATTATTCAAGCCAAGTTCATAATTTCAATTCTAGATTTCTGAGATAATAAGACGACATAAGAACTAACCATATCTTTTTGAAAAACATACTCACCAGTTCTTCATAATCTCATAACAGTGAACAGGTATCCTAATCTAATTTAGAATAGATATGAAATTCCAGCTTTGTCTCTACCGGCAATAAAGTTAATCCATCTAAAC